>CM042427.1:23040670-23318170 GCA_023631565.1 Gymnocephalus cernua | reverse complement strand
TTTTCTGTACCACAAAAAACGGAAAGACTACTATCAAATTGACAATCCTGTTTTAGATAATTTAGTATTTACATTTAAAATCATGTTGTGTACACAAGCCACATTATTCCCTGCCTTCCCAGAATTTCTGTCTTTCTCTCTGTTAATTGCTGAGAGAATATGCATGTGGACAACACGGTCTCACGGCAGTTCGTGAAATGGTCACGTCATTTTTTATCTATTGACTTGTGTACGTTTATCTTGTTTTTTTTGTGGTGGTCAGCACGTAATGCCCACATAGGTTGGGTTTAGGAAAAGAAGAACGGAGAAAGGAAACGTCACACGCGGGACACGATCTGCGGTCTCTGGGGGACGCGGGACAACAACAGGACGGTTGGGTTTAGGAAAAGAAGAACAGGGAAAGGAAACATCACATGCGGGACATGATCCCCGGTTTCCGGGGTGAAAGTCCTGTGTTGTTTGACCCATCCACCACCCCAACCAACCCCTCTACGCAGATTTTCAGCCTTTCATACTACTCGCTACTGTAGTCGTGCTGTGATCACGAAAGATGCTTCCCATTGAAATACATTAGTTTACAAAACATGCTGACCACCACGAAAAAGAAACAGATAAACGTGTTCGTGTACACGAATCAATAGATTAAATTATTAAAAATTAATTAAATTATAAAAAATAGGGGTGTTGTTGCTGGGTTGGTTCAGTGGGTAGAGCAGGCGCACGTATACCTGGAGGTTTATGCCTCGATGCAGAGGTCCATGGTTCGAATCTGACCTGTGACAATTTCCTGCATGTCTCTCACCCCTTTCTCACCTAGCTGTCCTGTCAAATAAAGGCGGAAAAGCCCAAAAAAGTAAAATTTGAAAACAGGGGTGTTGAAATTAATCATTGCATCGATACATCGCGATGCAGACCTAGGCAATTCTGCATTGATGCAGTGACAAAACAGTGGGATTTTTCATTGAAATTATATCATCCTTGGAGTATCATTTCATTTCTTATTTCTTTGTGCTGTAGGGCAAGTCCTGCCGCTTCTGCTGTTAAATTAAAAATGGAAGTACAGCCCTAGCTCTCATAAATTAAATGCTGGTTTGGCAGCCATGATGGCTGATAATTCACAGGGTAGCTACTTCAGTGCTTGTCTTTGATGAACACACATGCACACACTAACACACATACTTACACCTCGTCAGTTTAGACTGGCAGAATAAGAGATAACAGCCCTGGGCTGCAACACTTCCACCAGTGAATAACTAATGTTATATGACAAATGTAAACGCGGCTTAATTTCTCATTGTTATAGATACAAGACTAGTTGCCATCAGGGAGCAGAGTAAATGACTGCACACTCTTACAGCTATTTAATTGGCAGCTTCTCTTTTAAGTAGGCTAAATTTATCTGGCCATTTACTCCTAGTAATTGGACCATTAAAGATCTTTTGTCTGCTTCGGGCGACATACAGTACCCCTGTCGAGAGAGGGGAAGGAGAGAGCGAAAACGTGTGAGGTAATGGCACAAAGAAAAATATGGCACATGGATGTCACAGAGCAGCTGGTGTAGCTCTCTCCACACATCTGTCTCTTTGTCTTGAACAAAATAGAATCAGCACCAACACATGCACTCAAAGCTTCTGTCTCCTTCTCTTTGTGTCTGTTTGTCCGTTTGTTTGTGTGAATGCCTGTCTTTGCACAGGACGTCTAACAGCAGCGCCACACTGTCCTCATGTGTGTCGATGGAGCCGTGTGCATGTCCAGAGGAGTGTATGTTCACCGCTCTGTCCCACGCCGACGTCACCTTCCGTAAGATGGAGGGCTACAGGAGGTCCCGGCAGCTGTGTGATGTCATACTGGTGGCTGGAGACAGGCAGATACCTGCACACAGGTAGGAGCAAAGAGACAACACATATTACACAAACATGCAGATGATGACGATGAATAGATGTACATCATTAGGGTTGCAACTAATGGTTATTATCGATTAGTTGTGTTTTGGATTAATTGATTGATTCATTGTTTGTTTGACCAAATGTTGCAGGTTGCCCAAAACTTGCTGGGCACTCTGTGAAGCATGCACTCTATAAATATTACATTCACCCTTACTCACATACGCATACTCAGTCTGTCTGCAATCTGCAACTATTTAGATTCAAATAATTGCCACTTTTCAAGCTAAAATCCCAAACAACATAAAAATTGTATATCTTTGGACTGTTGGTTGGACTAAACTAGCAACATAAAGACACACCTTGAGATATGAGAAATTGTGATGTGGATTTCTCACTATGACATTTCAGACAAAACAATCAATCAGTTAATCGGGAAAGTAATTTATCAATAATAAAAATAACCGTTAGTTGCAGCCCTTACTCCAACATGTACATCAACCGTTTTACTATGCACACACATGCACAAGCATTATGATTAATGTGCGTGTACATACACAGACGAGAGTCTTTCACACACACATACACACACTACTGTATTGCTCACAGTAAGAAGCTGGTTTATAAAATTGGTTTTCGGGCCTTTAAACACATATTTAGAGAGAAGCCTACTTCACAGTCACTGATAATATGCAAATAACAGGCAAACTGTGCTGGTCGATCTCTAGACACACAATGCATCTAAAACAGGTTTTGGAATTGTTCAAATAAATCTCATAAATCTCACTCTTTTTCTTTGGACTTCAGTTGTCTAGCAAATACAACTGACTGTTTCTTCATCTCACCCTCAATAAAGAGCAAGCTGGAGGAAAAGGGACTCTCATGCCCTACTGCAACACAATGACAGCACAGAACACATCCTACATCAAGTAGTATCTCTGAGGTACTCACAAGGATGGACATTACCTATGACACACATACACACACACACAAGTCCTCATACCAACTGGCCACCTGCCTATTACTATATACTGTAGACAATTTGCCAAAATAATGAACTCCTACTAGACCACAGATCTGTTGGCTGTTCTTTCTGAACTACACTTGGATGGAGTGTTATTGGACTTGAGACACATAGCAACTGAAAATATGCATTCACATTTATGAATTTCAGCTTCCAGTTGCCACATGAACACACACACACACACACACACACACACACACACACACACACACACACACACACACACACACACACACACACACACACACACACACACACACACAGCAAAACCACAGTCATGCTCATAGAGGTCCTTTTATTTTTGTAGTTTTTCTGTACCACACAGTCAATTGAGCCTCACACACTCACACACATGTGCCTGTCACGCACCTCATACCCCCCACTATGCTGCTTTGTCGCTGTTGCTCTCTGGGCATGTGGCCACGGATGCAGCAGCAGGGTCCATCTGCACAAGGATGAGACAGAAGAGCGGTCCTCCACCAGTAAAAAGCCTCCTTTTCTCTCACTGAATTCCTCCTCTGCCTCATTTGATTTAGTTCTTCAGGCACAGATGGTGACAAACAACAGACCCTGCTGTACGAGAATCCTAATGGTGTATGTGAAAGAGTGTGTTGGCATCTGAAGTTGTGTGTATGTGTTGAGTGTGTGTACAAGCAAAGGGATAGGAGTAAGATGTTGGAAAGTGGGTGTTTTGTTTGCAATTGATTTATTGTATGTGTAGGATAAAAATGCTTTTCTGGGAACAAAACATACACCCTCTTTCTCTCTCTCTCTCTCACTCTCTCTCTCTCTGTCTTACAAGTACACACAAACAAATGCACCATATGCTGAATAGGCCACTTGTACTGTGTAGAGCTGCATACATGTTTCTTGTGGAGTTTGTTGCAAGCAGTGCACAAGCTCTATATGTACTTTAAAAAAGTAGAGCATAATTATACTGTGTGTCTCTGGGGCAGTGCTCTATACAAATGCATTATCTTGCAAAGCTAGTTTTGTACCCCCAAGTGGACACCCCTGTAAGAGTGCTACCTCAACTGACTTGAGTTAATATACCTTTAGTTCAGAAACTTTTGTGTACCGTTGTTGTAGATCAATAGCTATGCATCTGGGGCCCATTATGTGCATACAATGGTTATTGATGGTTCATGCTCACAGTGATAATGCTAACATGTTGATGTTTAGCAAATATAATGTTTACCATGCTCACTATCTAAGTTTAGCATGTAAGCATGCTAACATTTGCTAATTAGCACTAAACCCAAAGTACAGCTGAGGTAGACGGGAATATCATTAGTTTAGCAGATATTTGGTCATAAACCAAAGTCAGTATAATTTATTAGCCTAATATTACAAATTACAAATTCAGGGGCTTTACAATCTGTATAGCACACAAGAGCCACCCCTCCCCCCTTAAAACTACTTTAATGGGAAAAAATGCTAGAAACCAAAGCAAAGCATTGGACAAACATTTTGATTTTGAAGTGATGACGTTAGTAGGAATTACTAAATTACCACAATTTATCCTGAGGGGGCATGGTAATCTATCCAATAGTTGTTCCAAGTTTTCCACCTACTGGTGGCAGTATAGTAAAAGTCAGGGTTTCACCAAAGTCATTAGGAAACATCCTCCGGGGACCATGAATGTCTGTACTTAATTAAATGGCAATAGTTATTAAAAGATATTTCAATCTGGATGAAAGTGGTGGCATCTACTTTACCTTTATTTTGTGTGGAGAAAAATCATAATAGTTGAGTAAGTCTCTCCTACCAGCCCTCCTGTTGTTTTCTCTTCTCTATTTTTCCACCACTGTGTCCTGCAGCACAGTGTTCAGTTTCCACCTCACCATCCTTTCCTGAGTCCAACTCGTCTGTTTCCTGCTTTCTTTACTCTGGCATTTTGTCTTCTCTGTGCTCTTTCCATTACAGAGTGACACGCTGTCTGCCATGTATCTGTCTTCTGCAAGGTGTATTTGTGTGTAAATAACCCAGTACTGTACAGTAGCCTGTGTCACTCACTGCAAGTCAGAAAGAGACCCACATAAAAAATGAAGGAGTAAAAATACTGTGTGTGTCAGAAAGCAAGAGAGATAAGAAAAAGATACCAGACTGGAATACTGGCAGAGCAACTTCATGCTGACTATAGTGTATTTTGACATCTTTGTCTGTAAAAGAGCCACACCCACAACTCTTTTCTGTCATGGTCCCAGTGTCACACTCAGTAATCAGATTACACATGTGCATAACACACACACACACACACACACACACACACACTCACTATACACACATACACATTCAAGCCTGTTGACCATGAAGTCAAAAAAACATTTTAACATGTGAAATTCTGTTCACATAGCTGTCAAACAGAGCTCTAATGTGAACTTTATCGTGATCAGTTACCATCAGCCATATTTAGATCAGTAATTAATAATGAACCCTTCAGTGATCTGGAGGACTACTTTATAGGTCAGTCATTTGGCATCCATTACACAGTTGCCACCTCATTTACAAAGACATCTCCAAGAGCAAAGAATGAAAAATACTACTCATAAAATATTAAATAACAACACGTTTTAAACTTCACAGGGACATGAAAGGGTAATGGATTGTTGCAGTGGGGAATTAATTCACTTTTTTTTGCAAACACCATTAGGATAATTCCTTTCTGTCCTTTCTCTGGTTTGCGCTGCATAATGCCATATCTCTTTCAGACTCTCTCGCCTCTAAATTTGACATTGACCTTACATTAAGCATATTCCTCTCACTTTCTTTCTCTCCTGCCCATGAGCTCAGGTGCTGTGATTGACACCTGCAATGAATTAAATAATCTCTTCTCCGACTGCAGGGATTGGCATGTCTTTTATAGTGCAAGCCAGGACTTGCTGGGGTTGTGTCTTCTTTTATATTGTTTTATGTGGACGCTTCTGTGAATTCTATGTAAAACAATAGTAATGTGTAAGTAAAGAGTTGAAAAATGTAGAGAATAGAAAGAATCTTTTTTTTTTACATGGGATAGTGAGGCAACACAAATATCTATGGGAGGTTACAACATTAAAATAAGGAAATAATTTAAGTGAAATTACAGTACAGTACTGAGATTGAGGCAGCATGGCCTTATGTTACTTTTTCGTATTCTTTTGGTGCCTATAGTAAAATGTATGTCTCATTTTTTTATAGAATCTTACTATGTTAAGACAATAATTCTTTTCTTAATGTAAGAAAAGCTCTGGGCCCTTATGGCATCTGTGTGTGCACATTCTTCTTCCAACATCTTTTCCAGATGTTCCAGTTTAGTTTCACATAATTAAGAGATCTGCTAATGTGGAACTGGTTTCAAAGATTAATAATCCTAAAAAAATAAATGAGTTTTGGTCATTCTTACTGCTACAGAGTGAAAAACGTGCTCCACTGCAGTTTGACTAGTAAGCATTTTAACATCTGAGCTCTTTATTCTCAGTATGCTCACTATGTACAAACATCTGGAGATGCCTTAGGCTCCTGCCAGGCTGTTGTTTGCACAGTTGTGTTCCACCTCTAATAACATCTCTTCAGAGAGAGCAGTATACAATGATAGTGCCATTCAGAGAGGATTGATTTCAGGTGATTTAATATTAAATGCACTCAATAAGTGATTAAAAAAAAATGTGTAGAGCACATACGTGCAAGACTTCTTTCCATCTACAACAGTAATAATCATTTACCAACAAGCATTCACGTGAGAGAGATAGAAGACAGTAATGATACATGCTTTACCTTGTTGTTCAACAGCCTTTATGTTAATCTGACGGTTTTTAATTCAGATTGCCATCGGGAATTTTACTTAAAAGCAATCAGGGTGTTTTGTTCAGACATGAGACCGGGCATGTTAAATTGCCATCAGATTGACGTAAAGGGATCTGGAAGTCTCAATTAGGCAATATAGAATAACAGTCAGATAATAAAAATATGTATAAAAATCTTGTATGAATGAGTGGAAAATGTCTGTATGTCCCCTCAAAGCACGGTGTGAAGCCTTAAAAACATCCCAGACCTGGCTTATTCTTATTCTGGCCTGTGTCTGGTTTAACTTGGTTGTTGTAGTTCTTATTTTGGCTTGAATTCTGACACTTCTGCTATATTTTCCACTAAGGGTGCTCCGATCAGGATTTTTGGGGCAGATCACCGATCACCGATTGCTGGCAGACATATCGGCCGATACCGATCACCGATCACTTTTATGAACTGAAAATTACGCCATTACATAACAGTCACACATGTTTAGAGAATGTATCAGTAACTGTTTGGCTTTCTGTCCTAGCTCAAAATCTAAAAAATGTCCTTTCAATCACTGCACATTTCTTCAGCACACACAGACACACACAGTCAGTCACACACACACACACCGACACACACAGTCAGTCACACACACACACACACACACCGACACACACACGGGGAAACAGCTGTTTGAGCGGCGCCGGAGCTGCTAGCTACACGACTCACACACACGGACCGACACACACGGACCAACACACACGGACCGACACACACACACGGACCGACTTACACACACACGGACCGGCACACACACACGGAACGTCACACACACACACGGACCAACACACACACACACACGGACCAACACACACGGACCGACACACACACACAGACCGACACACACACACACGGACTGACACACACACACACACGGACCGACACATCACACACACGGTCCGACACACACACACGGACCGACACACACACACACACGGGGAAACAGCTGTTTGAGCGGCGCCGGAGCTGCTAGCTACACGACTCCGCTCTGCCTTAGCGTTAGCTAACTTTGAAAACTCCTCAACCTCCTTTCTGTGACTAACCTTGAAATGTCTGATGAGGTTGGTGGTGTTGAAACGTCTTTGGAGCTTTCCGCCTCGTGGTATTTCCTTGGTACACACGTTGCTAATCGCTAGTGTATTGTCTTTTTCCCAGATAGCAATGAGTCGGCGGACCACCAGCGGTGCTCCAGAGGCAGTAGAAGCGTCAGAATGGTGTAATCACAAACACGTTTGCCGGAGCACCACCGGTGGCAGACGCTTTTTAAAAGCAGTAGCCGTCTTCTTAGCGTCTTTGTTCCGCGGCCGCGGGCCAACTGCTGTTCTGCCACCGTTCAGACACCTTGTAGAACTGCCAGACCGCTGAATGTAGGGACGCCGCCATTTTGAAAATGTTCTCAGGAGTAGTGCGCTCTTAATACATCCGGGGTAGTGCGTCATCTGATCGGCCTATCTGATCGGCCTTTATGGAGACCACCGATCAAACTATTTAAAGCCATTATCGGCCGATACCGATCGGTGGCCGATCGATCGGAGCACCCTTATTTTCCACCTCACAACACTCACGCTCCACCTCATAAGAATACTGTCCTGAAGAATCCCCCCACCCCTGTTGGTAGTGCAGACTTTCCACTCTTGCCACTTTCCACTCTTGGTCATAGTAGGAAATGCATAGCTGTTGTGCCCTTAAGTTATGCAACTGTAGATTTTCCATAAACTAGGTAGGCTACACTCGTTGTCAATTCAGCTTCAGCTTATCAACAGATCTGCGGACACTTTAGACACTGTAGTCAGCGAGGTTTTTTATGTCTGTAAGTGACGATTTGCAGACCGCTTTTAAAGTCAGTAGGAAGAAGAGAACTACTTCACGAAAAGTGACATAAATAGTTTTGTAAATAATGGAGAAAGAGCTTGAGAGAGAATTTCAAACCCTGCTTTCTTTCTACCCTCTACACAGCTGACCTATCACTGCATGAAGTAGCCGTGAATGTTGATTGTCGGTTTCGTAAAGAGTTTGTTGGATGCAGTCCCCCAAATTCTGACGGTGGTGAGGTGTGGGGTAAGAGGGTTTCAGTCACTGTTTGACAAACACTTCAGTTGGAGCATACCAAAGCCTTTAAAGTGACTCGCATGTGTGTCTACTCTGATATATTTACAGGATGATAATGCTATGCGTTGTTTGGCTGCGTCATCATTCCCGGTCAGTCCAGACTCAGCAAGGTCAAAGTACTCCGCTCCTCCATTACAGCTGTCCGCCCTCTCTGACTGATGTCTGACACTCTCTCCACTCACAGACTTGTCCTCTCATCCGTGTCGGACTACTTTGCGGCCATGTTCACCAGTGATGTGAGGGAGGCCAAGCAGGACGAGGTGAAGATGGAAGGAGTGGACCCTGATGCATTGTGTGTACTTGTGCAGTATGCATACACAGGTAGATACAGACACACTGATCACCTATATTAGAAAAAGATCAGTACATACTGTCAGGCAAAAATCACATACCATGATGTTTTAGGAAATTACTTCAGAGAGTTTTTAAAAATGAGACTATTTATTTTTTATCCATTTTTTTTATCCAATTTTTGCACCTTCGGTAACAATATATGGGCTTGGGGCTGAGTGTCACAGATGGTGTAGGAAGGTTGAAAAGTTTTGAGGACAGCCTGAGCCTCGCTTCCTATGCTTCACTCTGGCTTTGTGAGCTCCATGACGCAGATAAGCCACACCCACCCCAGCCCGTCGGCCAATAAACTAACAGCTGGATTATGACATGAGACTTTGTTATTGTTAGGAAAAATGAAATTACCGATCCAGATTCCAATATGAGCACCATGTACTGTAGCATTCATGCACGTTAGCCTCAGCTGAAGTGATGGCTACTCTGTGTTAACACCACTGAATCAACTTGGGTCCCACAGTTTGTAATATTTTTTGGATGGCCAGGATAATCCCATTGGTAACAGACTTTTCAAAACCACTCCAGCTATTGTTTTGCATGCGTACATTTTTGTAATCTCTACAACAGAAATTGTTAGACATTGGGAATGCCAGGACGGCTGTAATATATTGTACTTTTTAATAGCTTTTGGTTTGGTATTTACAGTAAGGTAAAAAATCCTTAGCCGCCACAAGGTTTTCCATGCTAAATAAATGGATTAATTTTGGTCGCGTTGATGGCAGTGTTCTTCATCTCAAAACCTTTTGAATAATAAATCTTAGACACTTTAAAATACGCAGTCCTTTTGTAATGTCTTTCTATTTTGCCATCCGACTGTCATCCTTCTTCTCCATCTCCCCTCTTTGTCTTCTAGGCCGTCTCGAGTTGAGGGAGGACACCATCGAGTCTGTGCTGTCAGCCTCCTGCCTGCTGCAGTTGTCATCGGTGGTTCAGGCATGCTGTTCGTTCCTCATGAAGCAACTGCACCCTTCCAACTGTCTGGGTATCCGCTCCTACGCCGACGCTCAGGGCTGCAATGACCTGCAGAGGGCCGCTCACGCCTACACCATGGTTGGTACACGCCCAGTTCAGCTCTATACCTCCAGCGATTGTAAAGCCACCACAGAAAAATGAACACAGTTAACAGTTAACAAATGCTTTAGAAGATATGGGTCTGAAAATGATGATGTAGATTCAGGTAGATCACAGGTGATGTTTAGGTTTTAACTTTAATTAAGTAAGAACAATGAACAAGCTTCTTTCACCTCTCCCTTTCACAACTATCCCTCTCTACCTCTATACAGTTTTCTACAGCCTGACTTTTGGTCATTTTCCATCCTTGATGTTATTCTTGGTAACAAATTGGTTCCTCATTCACAACGCGCCACATACCCTTATCGCCACAATGGCTGTTTTCAGCACAGGGTTGCTATGGTGACTGTGAAATAGCTCATCCATCGACTTGTTCTTTTTCTTTTCTTTTAATCTCCTGTCTTAACGTGCCTTTTCTTCCATCCTGCCTCCCTCTGTGTCTCTCTGTCAGTGTCACTGTTTCTCTCCTTTTTCCTTTCTATCTAAATGGATTATTGTTAGACTTAAATCTGTTGTAATTATGTTGTAGAGGTGGCTTTATCTGGGTGTGTCTGTGTGCCTGCGTCTGTAATTCACTCACACGCACACTTATTCACACACATACACCGCTTACAGGATTATTACAACTGATATGTAAGAGCTAATACAGTAGACTATGTAGAGAGAAAATTGTTTTCATTTCTTTTTTTATTTATTTAAAATGTTTTATTTATGTGGGAACCAAGTCACATTTAGACGTTTTTATAACCTTTTCTAATTCCCACAGATTATACTTGCCTCAAAATAGATAAATTAAAAAACACAAATGAGAATAGCTATGGCACACAATTACAAAGCATAATGTGGACAAACACTGAGGACATGTTTGTATTATGACCTCTATGTAAACTCGCTACCAGAACTGAAACCGTTGATTAATCAATCTATTGCAGAAAATTAACATGCAACCTATTTTGATAATCAATTAATTGTTAGACATTCTCTGGTTCCAGCTTCCTTATAGGTTTTTGCTATAGTATTCTATGGGCCCTATCTTGCACCCAGCGCAATTGACTTTGTCCACCGACGCATGTATCATTCCTATTTTGCACCCGACGCACTGCAGACTTTTCCCTCCACAGACGCAGACTGGTAAATTAGGGAATGAAAAGAGTGAAAAGAGGAGGTGTGTTCAGGCGCAAACGTTCCCTGGTGCTATTTTGCAGTTTCAGAAAACAATTCCGGCACTGACCAGGAAAAACCTAGTCTAAAGTCAGTGGCGCGTTATTCAGATGCTATTTTAAGGGGCATGCTTGGCCATAATGTAGCATGTGCACAACGCGTATACACTTTGCGTCTCTCATCTACATGGACGCAGCAGTTCCCATTTTTGCAAACCATACATAATTACAAGGAAAGATATTAGCCTACTGAAAATGCGCTTCAGGTGTTTGGATAGGCCAGGAGGCACTTTACAGTACAATCCTCAAAAAGTCGCAGCTGGGGAACAGGTGGAGCACATCAGACAATCACACAGGCTGGAAAACACAGGAAGCAAAACTAGACATCACAAAGGATAACAGAACCTTCAAAATAAAACCAGGAAATGGGAAAAACTGACAGAAAACATGAAATCAACTAAACACAGACATTTGACACAACACTAGACACGACACGGGAGAACAGAGAATACAACAACTAACAAAACATACACAATTCAGAATAAACAACAAAAAGCAGGAAACAGCAACAGAAATATACACAACCACAACAGGTTCCCCTGAATAAAGGAAACTCTGACACACAGATGGTTTAGCTTAAACAGTAAATATAAGATAGTTAGGTGGCCTCGAGCAAAGTACATTGAGTAATAATAACAAATGAAACTGGAACAGAATTTACCGCTTTGCGTGATAGTAAATGAGGATGAGACATAATACAGTGGCCTCCACCCTGGCGGGTGTTGTATGAAGATAGCAGTCCCGGTGCGGAAGAAGAAGAGGGGGCCAAAGAAAGAAAGTATAAGAGATGAGGGGAAGAATAGATCGGGGCTCACAAGGTCTGACAGTCGAGAGATACGTGGACCGGCTCTGGCTTTTTGTCTGTTGCTAGGGAAACTTAGTCTCTATGTGCTTTGTGATCCCACAGATCTGTGTATTGTAACTCTGATGCATGACTGATTAAACAAATGTATTTTACTTCATCTTATCGTCTTATTTGGTTCTTGCTTAGGATCAATGTAATTCCAATTTAACGAACGCACGGGGATATATACTGTATGTCTTTTATTTGGAGTCAGACACATTGTCCTAAAAGGGGGGACACTGAAGAGAAATCCCCAACACTACCTCCCCATTTTGTAGCACTGTATTATTTCAACCTTTTCTCATTCATTCTCTATCTTTTCGTCCATCCTCCTCTGACCTTTCTCAAGCCCTCATTTCCTTCCTTTTCTTTTCTTCTCTTGATCCCTTTTCTCTCTCCACTCATATCTTCCTATTGTTTTTTTCTCCTCTCAATACTTTTTTTCATCTGCAATTCATTATTCATTCATTCTTACTTTTTTTTTGACTAATTTGACTCTTTCCTTCTTCTAGTATTATAACCATTTCATCTCCCTGTCCACCAGGAACACTTTTTAGAGGTGGTGGGAGGCCAGGAGTTCCTGTTGCTTCCTGTGGAGGAGATGGAGAGGCTGATCACGTCTGATGATGTCAACGTGCCAGATGAGGAAACCGTGATAACCTCTTTGCTAACGTGGGTCCTTCATGACACAGACACGCGACAACATCACCTACCCTTGCTGCTGGCTCACATACGACTGCCACTGCTGCAGACACAGGTGAGAGCTGCAAAGGACATAACGTTCTGTTGTACTGTGCTTATTTAAAGTGGCTAGAATTGGTATTTTTATAATAAAAATGACAATGTGAAAACAATATGAAAGGGGTCGCTCGTAATGATTAGAATTATCAACCCAAATCTTGCAGCTTTACAGAATTAATAGCGAGTTTCTACTCATTGTTTAGCTGTCCGGCCCGCATTTTACTATTTTTGTACACAATTGGGGCTCTCATAGCATCGTTTTCAGATGCAGCTGTTTTCAGTGAAAAAGCTCTGAATACTGTACTGTACACTCCCTGCTCTGCACCAAACAGCAGAGAGACACAGTGAGTGACTAGCCGGTGAACATAGTGTGCTAATATTGAGCATTTATCAGCTAAAGAGACAGATATTTCCCTCAGAATTTGAGTGACCAAAAACAAAGATAAGACAGAGAGAATATTGAACTTACATTCATCAGGTGGCCACAAACATGACTCCAAATGAATGAAGATGTTTCTCCAAGATGAATTATATTCACTAACAAGAGCATATTAGCTCATACTAACACTTTACCACATACATATTGAAGGAGCTTTGCCAGTTGTTCATGTCTTATATGTTACATCAATGTATGAGGCAAGAGTTTGTATCAATCTTACTGCTGATGATCTGCTGGACTTTTCCATGGCCAGATATGTCTCGTGCTCTGTCCCTCCTCTGTGTTCTCTACCTCCTTCTGGCTCCAGTCCATCTCTCTGTCTCTATCCTCTTTAGGCAATTAGGGGGACTATAATCATTACACTAACTGTAGATCACAACCGTTACTCTGTCACATGTATGCTTGTGCTTGTTGTGTCTGTGTTTATTTGAGTGTGTGCATGTATCTCCTCTCCTCTTTTCTCCTCTTCCTAGCTTGTGCAGCAGAGGATATTGACTGGTAATGTGGTGCTGAGAAGTTTAAATGCTAGGCAGAACCTCAGTTACTGCCTAGGGCATTGGATACACACACACACGCACGCACGCACGCACACACACACACACACACACACACACACACACACACACACACACACACACACACACACACACACACACACGTTTTAAACCTTAATTAAGTGTGATATCGCTCTTAACTGCAGCTAAATTATCTGTTCTCTTCATCTACCTCATCAGCCATTTCCCTTACTATATATAAAGAAGCTGTAGAGATAAAAAATAAATAAAAAAAAACCTTGTGGCCCTGCTTCCTCTTTCCATCTTTTGCCTGCGACTATACATCTCCCAGGTTCCCACTTGTGCGGTATAAAGTATGAACATCTCAGATATACGACTTTGCCCTGGTCAGCTGAAATCACAAGTAGCTGTAACATGTAATCAGGCGAGAAGATGGATGGTAAAGCAGTAGAATAGCACTACAGCAGAGAGAGCAGAAGCAAGACAGACATAGAGCTGAGCTAAACCTTTAACAGTATATTAGCCCCCTCACCACCACCACCACCACCATGCTAAATGGATAAATTAATGAATTCAGCAACCTCATGAGCTGTGACATGCCAGTAATACAACGTATAAACCTCACACAGACATCTGATCGATATTCATCGACCAATTAGTCAGATTAGTCAGCTCTTATCTAGGCCGCTGTGTGATTACTCAAGAGGATGTCAATCCCTTCTCCCCATTAAGACTGCCGCACACACAGACACATACACACTAATCTTCTCAGAGAAACATCTGTGGGCAGTAAATTGGATATTGTGCACCAAACAGAATGACAAGAAAGTAAGTGTGTGTGGATGTCTTTAACAACAATGAATATTGATAAATCTTCTGATTACTTACTCAATTAACCATTTGGTCTTAAAAATAGCAGAAAATCATAAAAGAAACAAACCCATCACCTTGGGTATGGGAGGTGTATGGGAGTGTGTGTGTTTGTCATAAGTTGACAAAGTCCATGCTGAAACAGAGAGGGGAGGACTACTTTATCACTTCCCACTGTGAGGTAAAGAGAGGACAGAGAGGAGAAGGTGGGATGTCTGCAGGATTCAGTCTTATCTTGCCCTCCACATTCAATCCTTCACAGCGTGATGGATAAATAGCACAGGAGAGGACATACACGGTTTTCTATCTCTGTCCTTCTTTATCACGCACACACACACACACGTCTGCCGAAATAGGGTTCACCCTAATTGCCCCTTGGTGATTGTGTGCAATGGAAGTGTGTGTTCACCCTGTCGTGTAAGCTGCTTATCCATTTACCATGCTTGCTTTACGCTCTCCACGTCTGGCTAGAAAAATGTATTTTATATTTGGTGACCAAATTGAATTATTTGGGCCGAATCTTTCTTTTTGTGGTAGTGGACAGCACAGAGGAAAAAGGGTGTAAAAAAAAACAAATTTGGCATGTCTTCTTTTATCAAATGCTCTTTACTATACTTGTTCTCTGTGATTGAATCTTAGCAGCCATTTTTTTAACATCCCCACCAACACACATATATATGCAGGTAAAATCTGGCTCCTCTTGAACCTCTCCATCTTTCCGTCTGTTAACACACACACATACGCAAGCACACACAAACACACATCTATCTAAATGTAAATCATGTAATTCTTGCCTTCTTGCCTTTGGGGGAAAACTTGCTTCACATCACCCTGCCTCTCTCACAGGCAGTGATTTCCTGTGGAAGTATTTTAAGCTACAGACTGGTGGATTGAAGTGCTTCTTGCTGCAGCCCCTGACTGTCTTTATGTGTGTGTATGTGTGTGTGATCATAGATGAGGTTAGGGGGTACGGACTAGAGAGCTGATGAGATGCTGGGGACAGATTAGTCCTCTAGTGTGTCAGATGATCTGTGTGTGTTTGTGTGTGTGTGTGTGTGTGTGTGTGTGTGTGTGTGTGTGTGTGTGTGCGTGTGTGACTGCACACTAATGGCTGCTGGTTTGATCCAATCTCTCAATCAATAAGAGAACAGCTTTCTTTCGACCCTCAGACCTCCACAATCAGTGATAACATTGTGTGCACATGCAGTATACAGCTACCCTGCATTCATTTGTTGATAGCTGTTGTCACATGTCCCTGTTTGTGTGTTCATGTGTGTGCGTGTTTTTTTATTATTATGTGTGTGTAGTTCTTGGCAGACTTGGAGTCCAACCCTCTGCTCCGGGACAGTATGGAGTGCCAGCGGCTGCTGATGGAAGGGATGAAGTATCAACTCTTGCCTCAGCGCCAGCCCCAGCTTCAGAGTCCCCGCACCCGGCCCCGCAAGGCAACTGTTGGGGCCATGTTCGCCGTAGGGGGCATGGACGCTACAAAAGGTAGAACAGGCACTTGCACGTAAACACAGACCAGACATTACATATATATATATATATATATATATATATATATATAGTGTATATACTGTATATTATTGTAAATAGTGTCATTGGAAGCATTTGTTTCCAATTTGTTTTCATATTCAAAAATATTGACATTTATATTCAATTTTTACACTATTTTTCCAAGAATGATGCCAAAACAAGACAGAGAAAGGAAAACGAAAAGGAGGGAATGCCCGTCGAACCACCCATTCACTACTTGAAATTTTTGAGTTTGTGTAAAATGTGTGTGTTGTTCAAGAAAAGAAATAAATTGTGAACATATTTTTAAAGATTTCTTCAGTTTATTATTAAAAAACAACTAATTTTCTCTAGTGTAATTTCTGATCCACAGCTTCACTGAGGGACTCACAGCTTTTTCCAGAATTTTTTAGTATGTTTTTTGCTGCTATTAGCCCACAGGAGACAAAGTGTTGTTGAGAAAAACTCAATTTACTAAATGCCTCCGATATTCCAATTATGATTAGGTTTGAATCTAGATTTTCAGTATATAAGAGAATATGCTGAATATTTCGGGCTAAAGACATTGAGGTACAGTATGTACAGGGTATATATCCTTTGTCTTGTAATCATGAGAAGACATGATCAAATGTTATAATACAGAGCTCATTTATCCATGTGTGCTTGCAGGCTGTGTGACTCTATACACAAATACACAGAGTCTACTGTTGGGGAG
Organism: Gymnocephalus cernua; assembly: GCA_023631565.1. Lineage (NCBI taxonomy): Eukaryota > Metazoa > Chordata > Actinopteri > Perciformes > Percidae > Gymnocephalus > Gymnocephalus cernua. The sequence continues at coordinate 23,301,060 of CM042427.1, read as the reverse complement.
TAAATAAAAGTGGTATAGTCCTACCTTGAGCTGATGTCTCGAGAGTGGGTATCCTGGTCAGGTTCGTCAGAAGTGCAAAATTAGAGCACATTTAGGGCTGCAGTTTTATTTGACATGTTTTTCTGTTCCCTCTAGGTGCTACCAGTATCGAGCAGTACTGTCTGCGTCGGGACACGTGGAGGCAGGTAGCCACCATGAGTGGACGGAGACTACAGTTTGGTGTAGCTGTCCTTGATGGCCGTCTCTATGTGGTGGGCGGCCGAGATGGACTCAAGACCCTAAACACTGTGGAGTGTTACAACCCGCACAGCAAGTCCTGGAGCGTCATGCCTCCCATGTCCACCCACAGGCATGGCTTAGGTGAGCCCCATGTTTGAATAGAAATGTGACATATAAGTACATTTCGAGCCGAAAAAGGGCTTGAAAAGGTCTATTGGGCAAGCCTTTTAAAGAGGAAGGATTATGTTGTTATTTGAATTTTGAGTATGTTGATCCTTGATCTTTGCTGAAAAACGATGTCATTTCACTTCTAACAAAGTGAGGTCAAAGGTCAGTTTCAACTACACAGCAGCACTTCAACAGTAAGTGATTTAGTGTCATGCTCAAGAGAACTTCAACAGACTGAACCTGTATATTTTGTTTGAAGGACAGTCTCCCCACTCACTGTGCAAGCCTACCATTACAATGACAACATTTGATAAAGCATGATGTGCTGGTGCTTCATTGTTTTTTAAAAAATGTGTGTGTGTGTGTGTGTGTGTGTGTGTGTGTGTGTGTGTGTGTGTGCATGTGTGTGAAGGGAGATGGGGATTCAAACACACATCTGGCACCACAGATGCTCTGGCAGATAAATCCTTTGAGTATGGAGGTGTCAACATGCTGCTAACTCTGCACGCCTGATGTCCAGGGTGTGGTTGCACACACAATGAAAAACTCACACTCTCGCCCTAAATGTGTGTGGTTTTATGAGCTTGTCCAAGGTGATTTGATAAGTTGCCATGATTAATCATGCACATGTGGGTGTGTATCACAGGCGTAGCTGTCCTAGAGGGGCCCATGTACGCAGTAGGAGGACATGATGGCTGGAGCTACCTCAGCACAGTGGAAAGGTAAGATACTTCATACAGCTGTTTTATTCTGTTATTTGCTCTGCAAGGAAGGATCAGTTCATTCATATAACAAAAAAACAAAACAAAAAAATATATATACCAGTACTGTGCAAAAGTCTTAGGCAGGTGTGAAAAAATGCTGTAAGCTAAGAATGCTTTCAAAAATATAAATAATGATTGTTTATGTTTATCAATTTACAAAATGCAAAGTGAGCGAACAAAAGAAAAATCTAAATCACATCAATATTTGGTGTTACTACCCTTTGCCTTCAAACCAGCATCAATTCTTATAGGTACTTGCAAAAAGTCAGGGATTTTGTAGGATTGTAGTCGATGGTGTATGATCAACCAATTATAGTATATAGGTAGTTATACTGCATCAGCAAGGTCTCTCCCAGACAAATATTTCAAAGCAGACTGGAGTTTCAAGATGTGCTGTTCAAGCTCTTTTGAAAAAGCACAAAGAAACGGGCAACGTTGAGGATCATAGTGGTCGACCAAGGAAACTTATTGCAGCAGATGAAAAACACATCAAGCTTATTTCCCTTCGAAATCGGAAGATGTCCAGCAGTGCCATCAGCTCAGAACTGGCAGAAACCAGTGGGACCCAGGTACACCCATCTACTGTCCGGAGAAGTCTGGCCAGAAGTGGTCTTCATGGAAGAGTTGCAGCCAAAAAGCCCTACCTCCGACTAGACATGTGCCGATTTTCGGTAATTCGATAAATCACGATAATGAATATACACGATATGGTTATCGTGGGCACTTCAAAATACCGTAAAAAATAATAGATCCGAATTTTTATTTTTAGAACGTGCATTATAGCTTATTTTCCATCAACCGCTTGAACAAACACTGCGTATATGCTGCGCAGAACACGTGAGCGCACCCGGATGTAAACAGTAGTGTCACGTCACATGTAGAATCACACTGCACGCAGTGCGCGCATGGATGTATTAAGAGAACGTGCGCGCCACGGCCACTGACGCCGCATTCAAATTCTCACATGAAGAAGAAGCATGGCGGAAGGAGGAACGCTGCCGACACTTTATCGCAATTTATCCCCCTTCAAAAAGGGTAAAGTCAGATGTTTGGAAATATTTTGGGTTCCAAAAAAATGCAGAGGGATTGCTGATCGAAGACAGTTTCCCTTTGTGTAAGACATGTGGACGGAAAGTGGCTGCAAAACAAGGGAACACGTCTAACATGTTCGCTCATATTCGTGACAACCATCCACTGCAATTCAGGGAGATAAAGGTAAGACACTTTATTTCTCATGTTGATAAAACAACTATTTGAAAGACAGGATGGCAAAGTTACATTAACTTATTTCCATTTGCTGTATGTAGGAAGAGTTAAGAGTTAGCATGAACTCCACTTGTAACACTTAAGTTTGCGTCTCGTATTTTATCAACAAAAATGCAATATTTAGCTAAAAGTTATGTAATTAATAATGGAAGTTAGGCAGAATAATAATAATAATTAAATAAAAAAAAAAATTTTAGTTACTAAAAGGACAAAACTGAAGTTTGTTTCTTTTTTTAACCTGTTTCTCTTGTAAAATTACAATATCGTGATAATACCGTATACCGTGATAAATGCTCTCTCAATTAATCGCAGCATGAAAAAGTGATACCGGTGTTATGTGCCTTCTGGTTTTTCCACCTACTGGTTTCCGAGACTGTCCAGATGCCGTGTAAACCTATCAGACTACCCACGTCGACAGATTCGCTACATACTCATAAACATTTTACTGGCCTTTGCATGTCGCACCTCAATATAAACTGTACTGAACTGAACTGAGTATCTGAACACTACATGACTACAACATTCTACAGCGGGGAAAATGTGTTTTAAAAGTAAAAATAATTAGGATGATCCATGTGGCGCTGGATTCAAACCTCCCTCAGCAAAAAATAACAACACACAAGCCCGCTTCGCTCTCCACTACACTATCAGTAATCACATTACTTCTCTGGAGAATGACATGACTTTGTTTCATCTCAGTAGGCCATGAATCACCGTTTACCTGAGTATTACGAAACAACAGGTTACCTTGATTTAGGCTTAAAAACGTAACTATATCGTGCGCTCTAACCTTCTGCTACACCTCTGCACTATCCGTGTTCAAGGATTTGTTATAAATTATACGAGGCAGCACACGGATTCTGAAACAAGAGGTCTAAAACAACTGGTTACCCTGGCCGCCGAATCGCGGTATCTCCAGACTCTCAAACAGCTACAACAACAAGTTCCTTGGTTTCATGAAAAGAAGCAATATTTCTATTGACATGGCTCAAATGCCTACATCTAGTTCCCAATGTTATACAACGCCATGTTTATGACAGAAGACAAGTGGAGAAAAATATTTGCTTAATCAATAAAGGATTTGAAACCCAGCTGCTTTTCATTTGATAACATTGAGCCTTACCATGTTCGCCAATATTCCCATACACTGTCTTCCAGCCTCATTTATCTAGCAATCACGTAAGCACACGGAGATGATCATCTGAAACAACTTGTCTAGCAACGGTGCACTCTTTAGACGAGTGTTGGAAACAACGTTCACCTTTCATCGTACAAACTACGTCAAACTATTTTAAAATTTCAAAACAGAACTTTGTATTGTAGAGGTTTCAAATACTTATCTTCCGTCATATACATAACGTTGTAGGCTACTGCTAGATGTAGGCATTTGAGCCATGTCAATAGAAATATTGCTTCTTTTCATGAAACCAAAGAACTTGTTGTTGTAGCTGTTTGAGAGTCTGGAGATACCGCGATTCGGCGGCCAGGGTAACCAGTTGTTTTAGACCTCTTGTTTCAGAATCCGTGTGCTGCCTCGTATAATTTATAACAAATCCTTGAACACGGATAGTGCAGACGTGTAGCAGAAGGTTAGAGCGCACGATATAGTTACGTTTTTAAGCCTAAATCAAGGTAACCTGTTGTTTCGTAATACTCAGTTAAACGGTGATTCATGGCCTACTGAGATGAAACAAAGTCATGTCATTCTCCAGAGAAGTAATGTGATTACTGATAGTGTAGTGGAGAGCGAAGCGGGCTTGTGTGTTGTTATTTTTTGTTGAGGGAGGTTCGAATCCAGCGCCACACGGATCATCCTAATTATTTTTACTTTTAAAACACATTTTCCCCGCTGTAGAATGTTGTAGTCATGTAGTGTTCAGATACTCAGTTCAGTTCAGTACAGTTTATATTGAGGTGCGACATGCAAAGGCCAGTAAAATGTTTATGAGTATGTAGCGAATCTGTCAACGTGGGTAGTCTGATAGGTTTACACGGCATCTGGACAGTCTCGGAAACCAGTAGGTGGAAAAAACCAGAAGGCACATAACACCGGCACATGCCTACCTCCGACATAGAAACGAGGCCAAGCGACTCAGCTATGCATGAAAACATAGGAACTGGGGTGCAGAAAAATAGTAGCAGGTGCTCTGGACTGATCAGCCAAAATTTGAAATATTTGGCTGTAGCAGAAGGCAGGTTGTTCGCCGAAGGGCTGGATTCAGGATTAATGGTGTCCTCAATGCTGAGAATCAGGAAGGCGTATGATTGGCCCCAAATTTATTCTGCAGCAGGACAACAACCCCAAACATACAGCCAAGGTCATTAAGAACTATCTTCAGTGTAAAGAAGAACAAGAAGTCCTGGAAGTGATGGCATGGTCCCCACAGAGCCCTGATCTCAGCAGCATCGAGTGTGTCTGGGATTACATGAAGACACAGAAGGATGTGAGGAAGCCTACATCCTCAGATCTGCGGTTAGTTCTCCAAGATGTTTGGAACAATCTACCAGCCGAGTTCCTTCAAAAACTTTGTGCAAGTGTACCTAGAAGAATTGATGCTGTCTTGAAGGCAACGGGTGGTCACACCAAATATTGATTTGATTTAGATTTCTCTTCTGTTCATTCACTGCATTTTGTTAATTGATGAAAATAAACTATTAATACTTCCATTGTTGAAAGCATTCTTAGTTTACAGCATTTTTTCATACCTGCCTAAAACTTTTGCACAGTACTATTATTTATATATATATATGCGCTCACTTGCATCTTGGGGTATCTAGCCATGCAGATCATTTTGGTTTTATTTAACCAGGTTTTGAGATATTCCCATCTCCATTCTAATACAATGAGCTGACAGTTTCCTGACATGGGGACTATTTCTTCAGTTGAAAATAGTTCAAATAAAATCAGTTGACAGCAGTTTCTGTGGATGATCTAGAGTAACATGGATCTGTTTTTGGAAACAGGTGTTGCTGCTGAAAGATGCAGTGATGGGAAATCTCTTAACAGCACTGTATATTCCATTAGTTTTTGGAACAGCCATATTTATTATGTGCATGACTGAACATTTCTTTATTAGGAGTGACCCCTTGAGATGCAGCATCTCATTTCCAAGGGGGTCCTTAACAATAAATAAATAAATAAATAAACAGTACAATCATAATTAGACACAGTTAACAAAATGAAAACAGACAAAAGAACAAAAACAACAACAACATACTAAGAAGATGTTTACATAATTCTTATTAGGTGGGACCCCCAAGCTCGCCAGTGGAGCTTTGTTGCAAGTATGGCTACACCAAGAAGCACAGTGGGAGTAGCTGTACTCAATGGCAAGTAAGTAAATCAACTCACCTATTGCTTCACACGTCTACATTTATCCAAGTTAAAGATTCAATACTAGCACATGCACTGTAACACTGAACATGCTTTTAGTTTGTTTGGGACATCTGTTTGTTGACATCTTGCTCTTGTTCTTATGGGCGCTGTATGCACTTATTGCAAAACGCTTTGGATAAAGGCGTCAGTCAGATTGATGTAATTTAATAAATTGTTGACATTTTTCGCAGAAATTACACACACGTTGCCTACTGTACTTGTTCAATAGACAGTGTCATTTATATTGTATAACTGTACCCATACTGCACCACCCCAATTCATTATAGTACATAGCCACTGTATGCCATACTGTAGAAATAGTCAATTAATGAGCAAAATCTCTTGCTCGTGGTTTGGAGAGAAGAGACCAATGGAGATTTCAATGGCTTGAAACCAAACCGTTTTGGTCCTGCAGAAAGCAGCTGAACAAATATGACTTTGTCATGTGAGAGCATTCTTAGAGCATCACACGACAAACACACTCTGCTTGTTGAAGATGAAGGTAACAGAGGTAAGGTTACGTTACTATAAATACTGTGCTTTCCTGCACAACACACTGTAGCATGAAAAAGTAATGGAAAAGACTCACAGTCACTGGTGCACAAATGCACATAATAGTGGGATTAATAGTGGGATTTGATAAATTCGAAATTGAATCTCCTTAATACTTGCCCCAGAGTTCTCCTGCAGCCAACAGTAGAAGTTATAGTTGCAATATTGCACCCATGTTTTTATTATTCAGCGCCTCGTAGAGACGCTACATAGAAAGGTGTGTGTGTGTGTGTGTGTGTGTGTGTGTGTGTGTGTGTGTGTGTGTGTGTGTGTGTGTGTGTGTGTGTGTGTGTGTGTGTGTTGTGTATTCTCTGGGCTCTTTGCCTGACAGAGCTCATTAGTTGCTTGACTGGTTCTGATGCACTTCTTTCCTCCCAACTCCACATCCACACACACACACACACACACACACACACACACACACTGATTGCTCGGGGTTGTGATTCCCACCAAGAGTGTTGGCTTATTGATTTTTTTCTCACATCACTTTGTCCCCAAATCCTGCAAAACACACACACACAAAGACACCCTTGTACCATCTGTGTCAGCATCACTAAGTTGAAAAGAGTCTTCCAGAGTCCAGAAATGTGTGCAGTGTTTTGTGTGGCAGGTGTTTTGTGTGTGTCCAGAGGGGTAACCCCATCTTCTGTCTTCACCAGGCTATATGCAGTAGGAGGACGTGACGGCTCATCTTGCCTGCGTTCAGTGGAGTGTTTCGACCCCCACACCAACAGGTCAGAGACATGGGACTTCATTTGACCAAAATTAATTACCTACTTCTGCTTTATTTCCTGTCTGCTGTACCTTCTAGTAAAGTGCCTCTGTGCTTTTAAGGTTATTATCCACAGATCAAAGGAGATAGCTAACTCTCTAAGGATGTTAGAGTAGACCAAATATAAACAACTTCTGTTTATGAAGTACTGCACATTCATTATGGTCTTCACTGGAAGTGCTGAGACAAAGTTCTTATTGGTCCCCTGAAAATAATTTCCTATTTATATAAACAGCACATTTTTGGAAGATTTTGAGTTGGCACATTTTTCTGTATTCCTCACTGCTGGAGGAAACTCTCTTTTTTTCTCTTTTTCTTCTTGATGTTTACAACCTCCATCTACAGGTGGAATGGTTGTGCTCCTATGGCTAAAAGGCGTGGAGGTGTGGGTGTGGCCACATGGCATGGCTTCCTGTACGCCATCGGGGGTCATGATGCTCCGGCCTCATCCCTTGCATCTCGGCTAAGTGACTGTGTGGAGAGGTGAGTCTACATGAACTGTGTGTGTGTGTGTGTGTGTGTGTGTGTGTGTGTGTGTGTGTGTGTGTGTGTGTGTGTGTGTGTGTGTGAAATGTATTTTCAGTGCACAATTTAATTTACTGTGTTTATGTGATTTGTGTTGTATTTGAAATGTATTTTGGGTGATGACTAACTATATATAAAATGTGATTAATTAGATTGTAGTGTCTTTTAAATTATAATGAGTTTTTGTTTATAGAAAAATTAGAATGTCCCAGTGAAAGTTGGCACAGTCCTTGTGATGCTTTCAGACCTGTAGGCGGTGGTAGGCGGTGGTAGCAGTTTTCCACAGTTTCATTGTTGATATTACCGCTGGGGGTTGCTAAAGTCTGATTTTGTTTTTTATTCTAATGGGGCTGATCTATTCAATTCAATTTAATTAAATTTTATTTTATATTTATGTACTATATAAATTATATACTGGAATTATAATTCCTGTTTTAAGTTGTTGACCAATTTGTTGTTTAAACGGTTTACACTTTTTCTTTTTACAGAATTGTAATTCCTGTTAATTTTTAAGAATTGTTACTAAGTTGCTGGTGCATGATTTATTATTTTAACAATATATAACAATTCAGGATATTTATATCAATGTATTTGTTACATTTTGTTTTGCAAAGTGAGCAAAGCAATGTTGCCTTACACATACTGTAGAAGAAATATCCCAGTCACTTCCACAGCAGTATTGATATCTGAACTGAAAAAGTCGGATTGGTGCATCCCTAATTTTAATATAGCTCTCTGTTCAGGCACAACGGTACCATACCTAGCAACCCCACAGTGATGACAAGAGTGCAGGAAATTAAACAAATGCTATACAATATTGTTTCCTGATGAGCTTTAGTGGTGCTGGTAGTGTGTTTTTAATGAGCCAGGCTAGCTGTTCCCCCCCTGCTTTGCTTCCTGGCCCCCCCTCTCTACTGAATGCACAGACATGAGATTGAGATCAGTTTTCTCATCTAACTCTTGGAAAAGAGGAGACATAAGTGTATATCCTAAAATGTTGAACTGTCTCTAATAAAATAGACTTATGTTAATGTGATTTCTCACTTTGTATGTGGTGTGTGTGTGTGTGTGTGTGTGTGTGTGTGTGTGTGTGTGTGTGTGTGTGTGTGTGTGTGTGTGTGTGTGTGTGTGTGTGTGTGTGTGTGTGTTCAGGTATGACCCTCAGACAGATGTGTGGACGGCAGTTGCCCCCATGAGCATCAGCCGAGATGCCGTTGGTGTTTGTCTCCTTGGTGACCGCCTCTACGCTGTGGGCGGTTATAACGGGCAGGTGTATCTCAATGCTGTAGAAGCCTACGACCCTCAGACAAACGAGTGGACACAGGTACACACACAAATGCAACACACACACACACACACACATGCAGTTTATGTTTTGGAAGGAAAGAGTCTGTACAATTTAGTAGCCACTTGCTCGTATTTACACAGTCACACATTGACTGTTGTTCAGTAAAAACAAGTAAATTATGATGTACGCCAATAAAGTTGTTATATAAACACACAGTCACAGTTTGACCTTCTTCAAGCTCCTCTCCCATGTATCTTGCCGTGTTTTTTGTTGTTATGTAAATGTATTGTATGTTTTCCTCGTTCTAATATTGTCCTTGCCACCGCAGCAGTAAGGAAAAGAGGCGACTATTTTTAACGAGCTCACTCAGCACACGTCTGTCACACTTCAGTTTATACCTCATCTCCTCCAGAGGATTTCCAACCAAAGCTGCTGGAAATCTGCAATTTTGGAGACATGCACCATGCTGAGAAGAAGAGGGGTGGAGATGGGCAGATACAGAATACACAGAACGTTCAAACTGACACAGAGGAATGAGGCCAAACTGAGATGTGAGGGGACATGTTGAGACCGTTAAATGTGTCCTCTGTTCATTGTCAGAAACTGAGACAAACAAACCAGTGGATGCGTTGTCTGTCCTGTCCTCGTAGCACCACTGCCACTGCTTGCTTTAGCAAAAATCTGTCAATCTTTTTACTTCCAAGACAAATAATGTGGGTGGTAAATTCATGTTTTTGAAATAAGTTGACAGACAGCTTTGACTATTAGCATAGAAGCAGTGCCTACAAAACCAAACAGGACTAGACAACCACAACAGACACAAAGCTCCCCTTAGAGCCAAAGGATTATCGTCACTCCCCACTCCCTGCTGTGCTGAACTCTCTGTTTCCTTGCAGGGAGTGATGAGGTCAGAGCATAGACTGTAGATGCCAAATATAGGTGTTGAACATCACATTATAATCCATTTCCTTCAGTTGGCTAAGTTTCAAAATTCATTCTTGACCTTGGAAACAACAGATGGAAAAACATTCTAATGCTGCGTTCCAGGCAACCCGTAACTCGTGTTTTCACAACCTTCTACCCGTGAAAGTGACCTGGAACGCCAGTCCAACCCGTAACTTACTACCCGTGAACTCGTACCAGATCGTTGTACTCCCAGTTACAGTTTTTGACGTCACACACACATAAACAACAATGGCGACCCCCTGTTAATGCTGTACAGATGCCGGTAAAATAGAAATAAATAGACATAAATATGCAACGTAAAGTAATTCCGCACATTGTAATCAAAACAATACACACACAATTGTGTACTACTACAGGTTATGTTTATTAAAAAGCCCAATATATGTCGCTGACTAGAAATCGCTAGTATCAGCTAGCCCTAGCTAACGTCAACGTTAGGTAGCCGCTAGCTAACGTCAGCGCAGCCACTAGCTAACGTCAACATCAGCGTAGCCAATAGCTAACGTTAACGTTAGGTAGCCCAACCTGAACCCTGGAACGCTACCAAGTCGTGAGTCGTGGCTTGAAGTCGTAATTTACGGGCTAAAAATTGTGTCTGGAACGCAGCATTACCTCAAGGTCCATTTAGTAGTTGTTGTGGAGCTTCCCATCATGTCTCATGATCTTCATCAGCAGAAGGAGTTGGCCAGTGGTCACGGAAATGTAGATGTTCAAATTTAAATTTTATCTGAGCACTTTAAATCTGCAATTACTACATTTTTAGCCCCTTGGGGTAGTGCAAACAAGCTGGGGACACAACACTGACATATTATCACCTTTTAAGTTCATATGGTGAACTTGTTAGTAAACCAATGCCTATTTAAACAGCAGTTAGACACGGCTCAACATCAGCATTCATTTGGAGTTGTGTTTTTGGCCACCTGATGAATGTAAGTCCAGTATTAACTGTCTTTTAGCTTTGTTTTTGGTCTCCACCAACTCTTTGGTGCAGAGCAGGTAGTGTACAGAGGGTTTTTTTGAGCTTTTTTCACTGAAAACAGCTGCCTGCTGCATCTGAAAACTACGCTATTAGAGCGGTGAGAGTGAACCAAAACAATAAAGTTGCAGGGTGGAAAACTATGTGCTGAAACTCGCTATAAAGCTACGTAAAGCTGAGGGTGTCGGGTGGTAATTCTCTGTTGATCACTTTGAGCAACCTTTTAAACATTATACACGGTAATTTGAGCCATTGTTATTATAAAATGTTGATTATAGCCCCTTTAAGCCCCTTTGCTGTAATCTAATAGAATGTTGTCAACACAAAACAGAAGCATGCCAACATTTTACCTCAACTTAAAACATGAAAATAACATGATTTATGGTGACTACACTGATTTATAGTTCTCCACAAATCCATTGCTGCACCTTTTTAGTATCCAGCTGTTGACTGTGATTCTTTTTCTTACTTTCCAGGTAGCACCTCTGTGTCTGGGCAGAGCAGGAGCGTGTGTGGTGGTCGTCAGACTGTGACAACTCAAACACCACCATCAGATATGGTGGACTGTGCATGATTTGGCTCAGACGCTCTGTGTTACCGCTGACATGGTCACTGAAGTTACGCCAAGAAACCCATCTGCCTGCCAGCATGTGACCAACAACGGGAAGTGAGAGACTGATTACTAAACACACTTGGGGTTTTACACTTTGGCAAAGTCAGATTGAACCTTCCTGAACGGCTGCCATTATTCATCTTAATGTTTATGGTTAGGTTAGGGTTAAACCATGTGTCAGGTTTCTGATAAAGTTTTCATATATGAACATCCTGGTAACTTCTCCCACAGTAGTGAAACGACACTGACATAATGAAGAGGAATCTGTAGTGTTTATCTATACATGATAGAACACCTTTATCTCAGCTTTTTTTTTTCTTGCCTATTTTATTCCTGTAGACAAGGTGGGACAGACACACACACACCTACATGGTTACTTTCAGCTTCTATTTCTGCTTTCAGAAAGGAGAGAGAGACAGAGAGAGAGAGATTGTTAAGACTGTTGAGGTGCCTCATCATTTTACGCTCTTGGTACTCCAAACAATATCTGATAGCATGTATTGATGCTATTTTAATATATGCCCTATTATTTTATGCTGCAGTTGGCGAGTTGCTCTCCTCTTTCTTTCCCTTTCTCGCCCGCTGACAGATGAAAGAAAGACTTTTGACAGCACAACCTTCTGAACAGCCGTGCTGTAAAAAAAACTGTGCCGCCCTTTATTCTTTTCAGTCAAAAACACATCATCATACTTTTATCTAATGTTTCTGTGTATGTCTTCCATATTGCATCAGCTCACATCTGAAGCATACAGTATACTGTTATGTGTAATTTATTGTAGCATTTTTCAAGCTACAGTGACAAATTATCCAACAGTTTGCCTTTTTTTAGTTTTTTACCTTTTTCATTTTACAATTCTTCAAATAATTGTGGTTATTAAGCACTGCTATTATGTTTATAACCATAATAATAATAATAATAATTATTATTATTATTATAATAATAATAATAATAATAATAATAATAATTACAGTAACTGTGGCTCTTTGTTGATCCCTGTAGGGAAATTTTGTTTCCCAATTTCCCACAGAGCACATGGTCAGCTATTTGCAGGCTTGGTTTTATACAGGGTCAGTTGAGCTTTTTTTTCTGTCCTACCTCCCTTTTCCTCAGTGTGTGTGTGTGTGTGTGTGTGTGTGTGTGTGTGTGTGTGTGTGTGTGTGTGTGTGTGTGTGTGTGTGTGTGTGTGTGTGTGTGTGTGTGTGTGTGTGTGTACATGTGGTGAGAGATTGCAAGTAGTATATTTTTATCTCAAATGAAAATCTTCCCCCTTCCCCTCTCCACATCTTCAATTCCCTGCTGCTTTCTCTTCATCCCCATTTCCCCATTTCATCACTACACACACACACACACACACACACACAGGCACCACTGTGTTTTAGAGCAGAATTGGATACTCAGACAAAATGAACAACAGACCATATAATGAGACCATGAATTTAGTAACGTTGATTCAGCCAGTGCCGACGTTTTGTTTGATGTTGTGTTCAAAGCGTTATTAGATTTGATGCCGCTGCAAACAAAGTATGAGACATTAGTGGACAATGAATCCCATGATACAACCTCATGTGTTCATATTTGTATACTTGTTTCAGTAAACTTACATGTCAAGAAACCTCAAGAATACAAAAAAGCTGACTACACGTTCAATACTGACATGCCAAAATGATTTTATGCTGCCTACCTAATTGTGTATTTCTCCTGCTCAATCGTGTGTTTGTGTTTGTGTGTGTGTGTGTGTGTGTGTGTGTGTGTGTGTGTGTGTGTGTGTGTGTGTGTGTGTGTGTGTGTGTGTGTGTGTGTGTGTGTGTGTGTGTGTGGGGTGTACAGAAAGCAAACTCCCAACAGTGAGAGGCAAAACAGGCATCCTGTCTGAACTGACAGAACTAGAGCTAATGTAGCACCAGGATGCACACACACATGCACTCTCTCACACACACACACACACACACACACACACACACACACACACACACACACACACACACACACACACACACACACACACTTAACCACACAGCTGAAAGCCAAATGCCCCAGGAGCCAGTAAAGATTGAAAAGCCTTCCAGATTTGCCGGCATGACATCTAAAAAGCAGAGATGGTGCAGTTCTAGCGATTCCCCACAGCTGAGCCGATGTTTATTCAAGCCTAATGCACTGCTGCATTATTCTATTTTCTTCCCCTACAAACCTGCCCACTGTTTATTCAGAGAGCAGTTCTCTTTAGATCAGAGCAGAAGTAGTGAGTCACCTCCACTGTGTAGAGGTAGTTAGAGAGTTTAATTTCAGTCAGAGGTTAAAAATAAAGACAGACATTCCAAATCAAACTATATATTTTGTGTATATTATGTACATACATATCTATAAAATCTTTATGTAGTCTTATTGCATTTTGGTGTATATTATACAGTGCCCTCTAAATCTACCATGTGTTATTGTGCATTTCTTTTTGTACCATGAATTAAAAATAAAGAAGAGGTGTAATAAAATGATGGTTGGTGAGAAATGGTACAGCTGCTCATCTCCTCTTTTTGTACCTGAATATTACACCTCTTTTGAAATATGATGTATGTCAATATATGCTGCTGTAATATTCTGTTATTGGTCTTTTATACATTAAAGTCAAGATGTGATTTAACTTGTTTCTGGGGTTAATTCCTTGGTAAAATCTGTTTTACAATAACAACTACATAATTGTTACGGTACAGATGTTTTTGCAGTTTCCATTTGTCACAAAAGCACTATAAATACCATTATGGTGTAAATGTGTACGTTTATACGTGGCTCTTCTCTCTAACAGCATCCCCATCAGCAGTTTTTTTCTGCTCTGAATTAATTTTTGGGCCTGGAGGTTAATATGAATCACTAATATGAAAGTGTAGATGCTCTAACCTGAAAGCTGCAGCCTGAGCCAGAAACACAGCAGGAGATTTAAACATTCACCGAGTGGAACATGTTTATGAGGAAGAGGAATGCTCACGATTTACAGATACTGTATTTTAACCCCCAGACAGCAGCCAGTAGCCAACTGATTCACTCTGTTATTTATTGCAGGGGAAGCTTTTAATCATAGCCAGTTCTGACAAATGGCTCCCGGTGGCGCTGATAAATGACCTTGTATAATGCCCAGCTCTGACAAACACCAGTGACCTTGTCTATCCGCCTTAAGAGCACCTGAGTCCATTCTGCCTGACAGGAACGAGAAAGAGACTGAAAGTGCCGGACTGTCTTACTCCACATGTTCCACATCCAAATGTTGAGGTAACCTGCAAACAGTTCAGACATGCCGCTGCACATCTGTCACTGCTGTACACAGGTGTACACATCTGCATTAACAAGGCAGCTAAATGACCCAACTGGCCCCTCAGTGAATCATTACAAAAGTGTGCTGTGAAGCCAAACATTGTTCAAACTCACACAGTTATATATTAAATCCTAGTGGAGATCCAAATTTTAACCAAATAACAAAACTATCAGGCTGAATTTGAGGAAATATGTATAAAATGATAAACAAAAGTTCAATTTGATATATGCCCAACATGAAACAGGATTCTAGCCATTTCTCAAAGTCATGGATCCTTCCTTGGTAGGATTGGTCCTTCCAAGTGCCAATCTATGGGAAACTTCCCACAATATCTCAGAAGCCACCAAGGTCATGGTTAGACGCCAATATTCTGAAATTTTCATAGGTCGTAGAGCTTTTTATTGTGAAGGGTAGAGCAGAAGTGTTGAATTCTGACATGTGTTGCCATTGACTATGTAATGTTATTTGAATAGGCTATAAAAGAGAAGAGGTGCAGTGCTGTCTCGGTTCGGAAGTTTAAGTCCTTTTTTTTTTTTTAAATGGCCATTAATGCAGCGATCTCTAATCAGCTGTCGGATCAAAACATAAGGTCGTCATGCAACGTGGATCATATCCTCGTTAGCGGCAACGAGCGTGTCCTCAGAGCGGTTTTACCACGGATCATGTGGCTATCCGAATCTGCCTCCCTCCGACATTAACCTACCCAAACCTCCAGCGTGACCTCACCCACCGCCCATGGTCAGGACAACTGCCATTTACAAGCATGTTTGTGTTGCTCTGTGTTCTGGTTCTGCGGTCTTAACTTTTACTTACAACAAATGCCTGACATTTTCTTTCAAATTCGTGCAGTAATAATTAATCAAAAATAGATACAGTACAGAACTTTAAGAAATTTACCAAAGTACACATGTGGCACATTATTAGTGAAGCATGAAAGTATAGATTCTGCTGATTCGGTGTATCTATGTATATGCTAAATGAGATTGTCCTGCAGTGATAGCCAGCAGTCCAATGGGAATAAACCAGCCCTTATCAGAAGAGGAGTTATGGCCTGCAGTACTGCCATCATCTACAAAATGTAGTCCTGCAAGACAGTGAGTGAATGCTTCAGTAGGACTTCATAATACCTTCACAATACCTTTATAATCCCTACAGGACTGAATCATAGGCCTCTTCTTAAGGAGCAGCTTAATTAACTGCAAAAAAAATAAAAATAAAAAACACCATTAGAACCCTAACCCTCAGCAGCTGCAAACACATGAGGTTTAACCTCAACACATTGAATTTGAATACACACAGTAAATCACAGACTGTTTATGATTCATTGCAGGACTAGGCTACAAGACAAATTGCATTAAATAATTTATATTTCTTATTTTGTTACTGAATTGTATAATACTTCAATTCAAATCACAAAAGCATTAAGTCAATGTAATTGTCTCACTGGCAAAAAAAAACCCATTTCTCAACATTATTATCTCATCCGTTTTTGTTTTTTTTTGTCTTTGCTCTAATTTTACCATTTTGCTTGGAAATCATATACAGCTACTCCCTTCAGTGCATCTTAATGAGATCTGAGTCAGCAGGGTGCTTGCTGCTTCGGCATGCCAAAGAACAGTGAGGAATATTTGTGTCACACGGCTGGCATTTCATTCCAGCTCCCAACATTTGTACAGCAAAAATAAGCTGTCACCCTTCCATCACTATATGGGAGAGTACAGAAGGCGCTGTGTCACCAGAGTATTTTCCTCTGCCTTTCTTCAATAACAAAATAACACAAGAGGAGTAGTTGACATTGATTTCAGATGAATAGAAGGATAGTACACTGAGCCTGCTCACTATCGAGTTGGAGAAGCTGAAGATGGCGTTTCCTCTCTTTCGAAGAGCATTGTTGATTGCTTACATGAAATCAGAAAAGATTAGATGGGCCCGAGCAGATGTTAGGAACTCTCTGGTGACAGTGGAATGATGAAGTCCTAAAAATTGTGCAAGGTTGCCATCTACTGGATATGGGATGGAAGGACATGGTATTAGGATCACAGAAACTGCTGTGATGCGTCTGTGGTGTAACGTCATGTTTTCATTATATGCACAATGTATGTGAAAGAAGTAGCCTACTCAGATCTTATTGCATTAAACATGACTTCAATAAAAGTACAAAAGTATTAACACTAAAATAAACCAAGTACCAAGTAAAAGTATTTAGTATGCAGAATGGCCCTTTTCAGAATAATATTATATTTGTGGATTATAATTATTGATGCATTTATGCGAAAGCATCACTTTAATGTTTCAGCTGGTGAAGGTGAAGCTAGTTTTAATTACTTTATGAACTACCAGTTGATCCATAACAATGCATCATAGTTTATTAGTTGATTATATTTTGTATTAATAATCTGACGCTGTCAAAACAAATGTAGTGGAGTAAAAAAAAATTATATTTAGTAGAAGTATAAAGTATGGAGTAACAATAAAATGTAATGTAAAATACAAGTACCTCAAAATTATACTTAAGTACAGTACTTGAGTAAATGTACTTAGTTACATCCCCCCCACTGCCACCACTGCTGTTTAGTGTACACTAAACAGCAGTGGTGGCAGTGGGGGGGATGTAACTAAGTACATTTACAGTGTGTTTGTACATGATGTGTAATGTTATGCTAACAAAGAGGTGAGTGAAGTATGATTTCCACTCCAGTAAGCAATTAGATTATTCGACAATTGTAATATAAATATTATTAGATTGATGTCTCCTTAAACTGTGGTTAACAAAGGAAATGATTTTAATGTATTGGTATAGATTTCTCACAAGAAGAAATTGAAACTTAACAAAGCTTTTTTTTAAACTAATGTATTCGTTTTTTGTTGTTGACTTTCAGGTTACTCTACCAAGCTATAAAACCACAAGTTTCTAAAATATAAGACATTATTCCATCAATCTCATTATTTCCCCTCTCTGCTTTGGAGGCACCTCATTGGCTGATGGTTGCTATGACATCGCCGGAGCTTCTGCAGACGCTTCAGAGTGAAGCATTGTGGGATACGCACAACAGTTGTGTCGAAGATGTTTTGAACAGAACTATCGATTTAAAGTTTAAATGATTAAACGTAATCAAGATGAAGGTTGGTACCAGCGATTTTTGTAAATACCAGCATTATTTTTGGTTTTAAGAATTCCGTGTTGGGTTTTGTCACATGAACCGTCTTCAGCTAGTTAGCTAGCTAGCTTACCGAGCCAGCGTTACATGCTACTATATATAACGTTATCATTTTATGTTGGGTAACGTTAGCTCGTTAACATTAGCTAGCTAAACCAGCTATTTTGTTGGCTTTAGCGGTAGTAAAGTCAACTAACGATATGATTAGGTGTAATTTTAACTTGTTATAGAACGCAGTTTTTCCAAATGTTAGGTTAGGTTAAGCTATCCATGCATTTTATTAAGACAGCAGGAAAGCATGCTGTTAGGCTAGTAATGACCAGAATGATCAGAACACAGTGTGTCCAAGTAGTAATGTTAGCCTAGCTACATTAATCACACACACGAGATAATGTGTGGGAGCTGTCTGTCATGTGTCCGTTTAACATTTTAAGCATCTTATATAATCCGTATATATATAAACTAATTTTAACTTCAAGTAAGACATGGGTTTAGGCCAAGTGAAGAATCATGTTTGTCACTCTGTATTACATTCATTACATTGAAAATAGCCTTTATCTATATACATTTTACTCGACACCTGTTGCAGATAACACATTTGTTTTGTAAGGGGTGCTGCTATCACTGTATATACATACACTTAACTGTTTGACATTTTTATGGTCATGCTTTGAACAAAACACATTGTTTATAAGACAGACAGAAACTGACCAAACTTGAGTTATCTTTGAGCACCGGGGCTTATTGTTAGGCATCAAAAAAGTGAGAAAAGTTTGGAAACAAAAGCTTTGCCAGACCAACTGTATGTTAAACTTTCATAAAGTTGCGGAACTAGAGAGGCTGTGATACCCTGACTTTGAGTCCCTGGTATGGATCAAACTCCAAAAACGCTAGACGACCCTGAACTTCTTATAACACTATTTGATACCTTCTTTCATCAGATCAGGTAATCTTGAAACCTCTTTCAAACTCTACGCCCCCAGTTTGTAATACAGCTTTTCAGTTCAAAATTTGTGGTCTCCCAAACCAAGATTACTCAAGTGATGGCCCTGCTCAGCAGGTGACAGCAGTTGTTCATCATCGTTGTTACCTGCTGAGTAGCGCTGCTCATAACTACTATGACTACTCAACTCCTCAATTCACTCTGATGTGTAATTAGTGGAGTGAAAGAGCATAAAAAAAATCAAGAATTATGGGATTTCTAGTTTGTTTAATTTAAGTCTTCACTTTCGCCTACACCTTACTTACTTTCTACATTTTGAACAGCACATTTACAATGATATTGCTTCTGGTTTGTCAAAAATGCTGAAATAAAGTGTGTTCAAAACACATTTCACATATTGTTGAAAGTTTTTTTAAGTAGAAAACTATGAATGCTATTTTAATTTTAAATTCAATTTTATTTATAGTATCAAATTATAACAGAAGTTATCTCAGGACACTTTACAGATAGAGTAGGTCTAGACCACACTCTAATCTCAGTTGGTATGAAGTAAGTATGTGTATGTCTTTTTAAAATAATAATAATAAAACTTACTTAATCTATGTGTCCACAGAGCGTTTTCATCCTCGCCGACAAAGCCTGGGCAGGTTCTACCCTACTGTATAAGTGGCAGAAAACCCTTGGTAATTATATCGCTGTTGCAGGGTGAGTACAAACCAAAGAGAACTTTGTAATAATCTACTTCTCTTTATACATGATTTACGTCAGCACAGTACCTAAACTATGCATGATATTTCTAATCATACAGACAGGACAACTCAGTGAAAATATTTGACCGACATGGACACAAGTGGACTGAACTCAACCTTCCGGGGTAAGTGTGAGAAAATCATTTATGGCTCCAGTTTTGTCTAATCGAAAAGCTCCAGGTGATTACCTCTTGCTGTTTAAAAGTATTTTTCAACTTCTTGTTACTCCAACTCCCCTTAGGTGCTGTGTGGGGATGGACTGGGATAAAGATGGGGACATTTTGGCAGTGATAGCTTCAAAATCCAGCTTCATCTACCTATGGGATGCCAGCGTCAATAAAACATCCCAGATAGACAGCGGCATGAGGTATGACAAGCATCAATCGCATTTCCAAAGAGGGAGACGTTAGCATTGGCTTGATTCTCTGGAAATCCGATGCCAGTGTTTCATTCATAATTACAGCCCATGTTGCTCAAACAGAGCAACTGTCATTTAGTTCGGATGACAGTAGCTGTGACATTGTAGGTAATCACTCCTAATACTCAGGGTTTGTTTCCTGCTGTCATTTGTTTCAACAGAGATCATATGTCCTTCATCTTGTGGTCAAAGTTGGGCCCACTGTTAGCAGTTGGGACAGTCAAAGGAAATCTGTTGATTTACAATCAGCAGACCTCACGCAAGATCCCTGTACTGGGTAATGGGCAACACAACTGCACAGATACTTGTTTATGGTTTTGTAGTAGTCACTTCTGTTGGATTGATTGTCTCTCCCTCTCCCGCCACACATGCCAGGGAAACACACCAAGAAGATCACTTGTGGTTGCTGGAGTGTTCAGAATCTACTGGCTCTGGGAAGTGAAGACAACACTCTGAGCATCAGCAATCATGAGGGAGACACCATCAGACAGGTAGTACAATAGTAAATACTAAGTAATCCTACATTGCTCATACTGTATGTAACAGAGAAGTACAAGGTAAACAAATACTGTATAAGATGAAATATTTTTGAAAAATGACAGAACAGCAAAGTATCTCTAAATCGAGAAAGTTGAATGAGAGAGAAAAAAAGAGTCCTGTAAGTACTGTAATCAAGTACTGTATATGGTTATTTTCTTTCTCCAGACAACACTTCGCGGGGAGCCTGCTGAGATCCACTTTTCAGTGCTGAAGACGGATGAAAGGTCCGGTCAAGGAGAGAGCACTGTAAGTTTGTGTTTTTTCTGCAATTTTTCCACATTCTTCAATGATTTCACACATTTATTACAACTTGTTCACATTTTATTGTGTTGAATTGAAGTGTCACCAGTCAATAGTGCGTTCTATTTGTACAACCCCAAATCAGAAAAAGTTGGGACAGTATGAAAAACACAAATAAAAAAAGAAAGTAGTGATTTCTAAATGTACTTTGACTTGTATTTCATTGCAGACAAGGTGAACACTAAATATTTCATGTTTTGTCCGGTCAACTTGTAAATATACATCCTTTCCTGTCATTCAGACCTGCAACACATTCCAAAAAAGGTTGGGACAGGAGCAATTAAGGGCTAGTAATCAGGTAAATTGGTTAAACAATGATGTGATTTGAAACAGGTGATGTCAACAGGTGATTGTAATTATGATTTGGTACAAAAGCAGCATCCAAGAAAGGTCTAGTCCTTTAGGAGCAAAGATGGGCCGAGGATCGCCAGTTTGCCAACAAATATGTGAGAAAATTATTGAAATGTTTAAAAACAATGTTCCTCAAAGAAAGATAGGAAGACATTTGCTTATTTCACCTTCAACAGTGCATAACATAATTAAAAGATTCAAGGAATGAGGAGGAATTTCAGTGCGTAAAGGACAAGGGCGCAAGCCTAAGCTGAACAACCTTGATCTCCTATCCCTCAGGCGGCACTGCATCAAGAATCGTCATTCATCTACACATGGGCTCAGGACTACTTTGGCAAACCTTTGTCAAGTACCACAATACGTAGTTACAGCCACAAATGCCAGTTAAGACTGTACTGTGCCAAAAGGAAGCCCTATGTTAACAGTGTCCAGAAGCGCCGTCAACTTCTCTGGGCTTGGAGGCATCTGGGATGGACCATCATACAGTGGAAACGTGTACTGTGGTCAGATGAATCAGTATTTTAGGTATTTTTGGGGAGAAATGGACGCCGTGTGCTCCGGACCGAAGAAAACAAAGGATCATCCAGACTGTTACCAGCAACAAGTCCAAAAGCCAGGGTCTGTCATGGAATCGGGTTGTGTCAGTGCCCTTGGCAAAGGTAACTTTCACTTCTGTGATGGCACCATTAATGCTGAAAAGTACATAGAGATTTTGGAGCACAGGGACGTCCATGCATATTTCAACAAGATAATGCAAAACCACATTCTGCACACATTACAAAGTCCTGGCTGCGGAGGAAGAGGATACGGGTACTTGACTGGCCTGCCTGCAGTCCCGACCTGTCTCCAATAGAGAATGTGTGGTGCATTTTGAAGCGGAAAATGCGACAACGAAGACCCCGTACTGTTGCCCACCTTAAGACTTGTTTACAGCAAGAATGGGACAAAATTACACCTGAAACACTTCATCACTTGGTGTCTTCAGTCCCTAAACGTCTTTTAAGTGTTGTGAAAAGGAATGGCAAGATTACAAAGTGGTAAATGCTTTACTGTTCCAACTTTTTTTGAAATGTGTTGCAAGAACCAAAATAGGAATTTTGTTTTTTTGAAAAAAACAAACAATAAAAATCTTGAGGAACACATTAAATTATGTGCTGTTGTATTGTCTGCAATGAAATACAAGTCAAAGTACATTTGGAAATCACTACTTTATTTTTTTATTTGTGTTTTCCATACTGTCCCAACTTTTTCTGATTTGGGGTTGTACTCGGAAGTCGGATTTTCCCAGGTCAAAGTCGGAACCACGCCCCCTGACCTCTGATTTCCGAGCTCGGAACTCCGACGACCACCGAATACCCCAAGCTACAAATCGAACATTCCTGCTCTGTGCATCAATAGTTGTGAAAGCTGTAGTAACATACCATTATAAGCACTTTTGTCTTATTTGTGTCTCACTTAATCTGTTGTACACACAGTGCTGTCCATTTTGTCCATCTGTGAACATGTTGTTTCACTGTTTGTATGCACAAAAACAGCGTAATGCGTTCTTATAAACGGGCATTGCTAACAATGGCTAACCTGGCTAGAGCTAAAAAGTGAAAATCTGACTTGTAAATTCAACTCGGGTGTGACGTCATTCCCAGCTTCAGCTTCCGAGTTCCGAGGTAAATGGAACGCACTATAACTTGTGCCATACCTGGCAATAATAGTCACCATTGGCATTGGCATGTACTGTACTTTCATTGTGAAAACCTGTTTTAAACTGCGCAACTTTTAGGCAAACTTAAAGTTTGTATGAATTATATTATTGTTTGAACTTGACTTCGTGGCATGTGTTTACCTTCCTGCAAATGTTGACCCTTCAGGTGAGTGTGTCTGTGGAAAAGAAGATACTGATGCTCTTCAATATTAACGACCCTGAAAATCGGATAGAGCTGACCTTCCAGCGCCACTACGGAAACATTGTGTCCTACCGCTGGTACTGTACATGATCACACACTAACGAAACACTGGTACTACTGAATCATTGCAGTGAGATATTTGTGCTCAAGTTAGCTCTCTTCCTCTGTGTGTTTCTTCAAGGTATGGTGATGGGTATATACTGATTGGCTTCTCCCACGGGTACTTTGTGGTTATTTCCACTCACATCAGGGAGATTGGGCATGAGCTCTATCAGGCTCACAACCATAACCATAGTCTCAACAGTGTGGCCATCTCGCCAGCATTAAACAAGGCTGCCTCATGCGGGGACAACAGGTACACACAAGCTTTCAAAAGAAACAGCACAGCCAATCCTGTTTATGTTTAGGTAAGTGAAAAAACTAAAGCCCCATGCTTTTTGTTGCAGCATAAAGATCCATGAGTTGTCCGAGCTCAAAGATATCAACAGTGTAGTTCGGCTGGATGATGAAACTAAAGGTGAGACAGTCCTCTTTTTCAGCCATGCTGTCAGAGGGCCATCTTGAACCACTTGTCATTCATCTACCCCTCACTCTCCTCCAGGTCTGGACCAGCTGAACTGGACAGACGATGGCCAGCTGTTGGCGGTCTCCACCCAGAAAGGAACGCTCCATGTCTTTCTAACCAAGCTACCCATCCTGGGTGGCAGCTTTGGAACCCGGCTGGCCTACCTTACTTCCCTGCTGGAGGTCACTGTGTCCAACCAGGTGGAGGGGGTGAGGACAAAAACACGCACACGCACGCACGCACGCACGCACGCACGCACGCACGCACGCACGCACGCACGCACGCACGCACACACACACACACACACACACACACACACACACACACACACACACACACACACACACACACACACACACACACACACACACACACACACACAGTAATAGAAACATATTTACATTACAAACCTCTAATCACAAGAGAAGCTTTTTTTAGAGAGGGAATTAATACAAAAACACAACAAGGAAGAATTCAGAAAGCGCATCCCTCCACCAAGGCTGCATAGTTCTCAAAATGTATTTACCAATAGAAGATATGTAGACATTTTCTGCTTTAGTGATACACAGTAATGCTGTTTGGTTAATGGCAGCCATAATATGGAGAATACCTAAATCCTGTGGTATCGAATATAAAAGGACAAATGCATAACCTTGTTGGGCTGTCTTGATCCAGATATGTTATGTTAGTATAGAGACAATGTAATGAAGCAATTGAGGAGTGTTTTGCCATACACTCACTGTTAGCAGAAATGGGGAAATGTGTTTGGACAATAAATAAGTGAGCTCAGGAGGATGGAGATTGATGGGGGTTAGGGTTTTTAAAAATGAGAGTAAATAAAATGGGGAGGTACAGTACGTAAGACTGAGTCAGCGGTGTTACAGCTGGGGGTAAACCAGCTTCAATCCGTCTTTGATCCAATGTATTTTTCAGGAGCGTCCTGTGGCCATAGAAGTGGAAGTAGAGCCTACTTTCATTGCGATGGGACCATACCATGTGGCTGTGGGAATGAACAACAGAGCCTGGTTTTACGCCCTGGTAGACCGAGAACCTGGTGTGTGTGTGTGTGTGTGTGTGTGTGTGTGTGTGTGTGTGTGTGTGTGTGTGTGTGTGTGTGTGTGTGTGTGTGTGTGTGTGTGTGTGTGTGTGTGTGTGTGTGTGTGTGTGTGTGTGTGTGTGTGTGTGTGTGTGTGTGTTAGTTATTGTTGTCTGGTAAGTAAATATGAGTGGATGAATACGTGTCACTAAACCGTTTGGTTTGTCCCTCAGGTTTTAATAAGCTGAAGGACATTGAGTATTTGGGGACAATAGCCAGCATGTGCCTTAACTCAGATTACGCAGCAGCACTGTTTGAGGGGAAAGTACAGCTGCACATGGTGAGTCATTGCTTTGTTTCTCTTTTTATTGACCAATTATCGATTATTGAGCAGGCTTCACCATTTACTTTTTAGCGTGAATATATACTACAGGTCTGTGTGTATGTTTAGATCGAAGGCAAAGACCAGGAGGAGAAGAAGCAGATGAAGTTGTTTCCAGACGATGACAGAAAAGGTCGGATCCTTTGCCATGCACTCACTGCTGACTTCCTCTACTACGGCACTGATGTAAGGCTCAGCACATCCTCACCTCAGTCAGCCCATTCAAATCTTTTTAGCAGGGTAAAATAGGTGGATACTATTTAGACCTTTCTGTAGCTTTCTGAATATAAGCATGTGTCTCCTAAAGCTAGTTTACAATGAAGCTGCGCCACAAATAATGAATGGAAGCCTGACTCCATGTGTTCATTATCTTGCGCTCCCTTTATTCCATTTTCTAATGGATGTTATCATCTCTCTGTCTATCTGATTGTCAGTCAGGTAATGTGGTGTGTGTCTTGGTGGAGGACTGGGAGACTGTGAACAGCTACAGCCATTCTGTTGGTGTGAGGAAAGTGTTCCCTGACCTTAACGGCACACGGCTGGTTTTCATCGACGACAAGAACGGCGGCTTTCTGCTCTCCCCTGCAAATGTCAGTACATGGGGTTAATTGACACAGCTATGCATGCATACAGCTAAACAGTACAGTACAGTATACAGTATACATGCACACACTGATAAAACCAGGAAGTGATGAATTATCATGGTAAGACAAGCATTAATATTTCTTTTAACTAAGCTACAGTCATAACGACAATAAAGTAATAAAAAAATGATGAATAATAAAATTTATTTATATGGCACTTATCAAAAGCAGTGATTACAAGGTGCTTTACAAGGATAACACTGTATGATTTCAAATAACAGAATTGCATTTGTGTGTGTGTGTGTGTGTGTGTGTGTGTGTGTGTGTGTGTGTGTGTGTGTGTGTGTGTGTGTGTGTGTGTGTGTGTGTAACCCAGGCAACAGATTCCTGCTATGAGCTCCCAAACTTCTCTCCCACCATCACAGGAGTGCTGTGGGACAACTGGCATGCTGACAGAGGAGTATTTGTAGCTTATGATGATGACAAGGTCTATACCTATGCCCTGCACAAAACCACTATATATGGTAGGGTGATGGGTGATGCCACATCATAACTAACACACACACCTCTTAAACAGAGTACTGGTCTTTTTCTTACTCTCGCTGTCCTATTCAGAGGGACTTGCAATGAAAGCAACAGCATGCATTTTAATATGTAAATCAACACAAATACTGTTATCTCACATGCATTGCAATAAATCAGGGTTCTCGTACCCTTAAAATACTCCTGTTACCATAACTGTGATGTAAATGTAGCCAAGAGATAACAGTAAAGTTTTTTTAAACTTCATTTCCTTCTTTCTAACTCTTTCTGCCAAGGCCCCCGGGTGGTGTTGGTGGGGAGCACCGCACTCCTCTTTTCCCAGAAGCCTTTGCTTTTGCACAATGGAGAGCTGACATGTCAGACGGCGAGCGGCAACACCAGTGAAGTGGCTCTGAGCACGCACTCCTTCCTCAAGAACTCAACCAGCACATCGTCGGATACGCCGCCGGAGCTCGGCACGCAGCTCGCCCAGGCGCTGATGCTCAAGAGGTCAGCCATGTTGGAGATACTGATGATGTTTGCTTCTGATGGACAAATATATATATTGGTGTTATCTTTTATCTTATTTTTTAGTTGGAAGTGTATTTGGTTGTGAGACCCTATGGTCAATCGAATTTGTGGTTAGTGTTTTTCAGATGCTGCTGTTCAGGGTGCTTATGTGTATTGACATTATATGGACAGTTGTACTGTAACAGCATTTTGGATTGTTACATATTATGATATATATATATATATATATATATATATATATATATATATATATATATATATGTAACATCAAGATGATAAATATTCTTCCTTAACACAGTATGTCAAGAAAAAACTAAACAAAACACAGCACCAAAAAGTACATCAATATGAAGAACACAAGAAAACACTACACAGCCTTTACACACAGTAC
Source organism: Gymnocephalus cernua (assembly GCA_023631565.1). Classification (NCBI taxonomy): domain Eukaryota; kingdom Metazoa; phylum Chordata; class Actinopteri; order Perciformes; family Percidae; genus Gymnocephalus; species Gymnocephalus cernua. The sequence goes on along the minus strand of CM042427.1, from coordinate 23,273,902 downwards.
TTTAAGTTAGTGAAGCTTGACAGGACTTTAGATAGCTGAGTATCGTTCACTGCATAGATTTATGTGTTACAGGTCCCAAATCAAATCAAATCAAATCTTTATTTAAAAGGGACAATGCACATTAATTAACATTTTTTGTTTACACTCAAAATGTAAATGCGCCAGAGTTAGCTAAGAAGCTATTTTTCATCTGTAGTCCCTTGGCAGGTCAACACAACATCATGGTACACAAATAAAATACATGTCCCGTTTTGGTTTGTTTGTGGTTTTGTTTTAAATAATCTAGTGGCTCAGAATAAGATTAATATTCCTGAATGAATGTAGTTCTTTAAACTGACATTTATTTAATCAGTTGCGATTATTGAATAAACCAACACAAAGTCCAGGTTTGATGTATTCAGAGGGTTTTTTCCAAATCTGTTTGCAAAAATAATATATATAATAACACAATTGGAGAGAATCTTTTTTTAGATGTCATTCCTGTTCCTATATCCTCCATTTAAGAAGACCGTGTGTGTGTGTGTGTGTGTGTGTGTGTGTGTGTGTGTGTGTGTGTGTGTGTGTGTGTGTGTGTGTGTGTGTGTGTGTGTGTGTGTGTGTGTGTGTGTGTGTGTGTGTGTGTGTGTGTGTGTGTGTGTGTGTGTGTGAGTTGTCCAGGTTCCATGAAGCCTGGGGTCTGTGTAAGTCTGCAGGTAGTAACACAGACTGGGCAGAGGTAGGCAAAGCCTGTCTGGTACACATGGAGGTTGAGCTGGCAATCCAGGTCTACCGCATGAGTGGCAATGTGGGCATGGTCCTTTCACTGCAGGGCATCCAGGTACAACTAACACAAACCATGGTTCATACGTCACACCGTCTTGATGACAGATACTCTTTCAGTCTGACAATTCTGATGCCCATATTCACCCTCTCTCTGTCTGTCTCCCTCTGCCCAGGGTATAGAGGATATGAATTTACGGGCAGGACATTTGGCAATGTTTCTAGGCGACTACAACCTGGCCCAGGACCTGTATCTGTCCTCAGGCTGCCCAATCGCTGCCTTGGAGGTGTGTGGGTGTGTGTGGGTGTGTGTTTGTGCTGCTGCTACTGTATGTATGTAACTTGTGAATGTAAAGCTAAAGATAATTAACGTAGGCTTAAATTCAAAGCAAATTCTTCAGCAGCTCTCACTGTGTGTGTGTGTGTGTGTGTGTGTGTGTGTGTGTGTGTGTGTGTGTGTGTGTGTGTGTGTGTGTGTGTGTGTGTGTGTGTGTGTGTGTGTGTGTGTGTGTGTGTGTTGTAGATGAGGAGGGACCTGTTGAATTGGGACAGCGCCCTTATGTTAGCCAAGAGGTTAGCAAAAGACCAGATTCCCTTTATATCCAAAGAATACGCTGTCCATCTGGAGTTTACGTAAGTACACACACACACATACACACACACACACACATACACACACACACATGCACCATTTAGTTGACCTGATCTATCTACATTTTAACTTCTTTCTCTCTCTTTGTAGCGGCGACTATGTGAATGCTCTAGCACACTACGAAAAAGGCATGACCCACAATAATAAAGTAAGTGCAATTTATTTGATCTCAACTTTCAGTTGAAGAAGTTTGTGAATATGACAAAAACAATGTCTCTTGGCATTTTAGTTTGTCACCATACTCGTCACATGTGACCTCACTAGCTGTCTAACTGTGTACTTACAACACATACCACAAAAAAGGACATATGCCTGCATCTAAAACATAACAGTGTGAATGCTAATTCTGCAGCATTGACAATATTGTTATCCAATTCTTCCATATGATTTTCAGTCACCTACTACTTCTGCATACTTTTAGCTACAAAAAAAAGAAAAATATAAAAAATGATAAGCTCTGGACATTTGTGCTTGTATTCAACTTTTCTCCACCATTTATCATTTTTAAATTATTAAACTTTTTTTCTTTCTACATACATCTTTCTACTATGACTTTTTATCACTTTTTTTTCAATATCCTATACTGTAACTTTTTAATGGCTTTGTTCGACATACAATGCCATCGCTATTTTCAACATACATTCTTTGGTGGCACACTGGCTCAGTGGTTAACACTGCCGCCAACAGGCAACCAGCAAGTAGTCACTGTGGACCCAGGTGCAATAGGCTGGACCTTTTCATGACGTTTTGACTTTTTCGACATACATACTATGACTTTTTTCGACATGCTCTACTATGATTTTTTTTTATCACTTTTTTTGAGATACTATACTATGACTTTTTTTATGATTTATTTCGACATACTATCCCATGACTTTTTTAACACTTTTTTTTGACATACTATATATACTACGGCTATTTGACATACTATACTATGATTTTTGTCGACATACCATACTATGACTTTTGTCTTTTAACGTTTCGGTCACACAGGCCTTCCTCAGGTGAAACGAGCAAGTAGTCAATGCAGACCAGGGGCGTAGCACAAAATTCTGGGCCCTGTACAAAGGCATTTTCTATGGCTCAGAGGTTATCACTGCTGCCAACAGGCAACCAGCAAGTAGTCACTGAAGACTCTGACCCAGCTTCAGTACCCAGTCCTTTTCATCATCATTTTCATGACGATTTTTTCAACATACAATGCTATGACTTTTTTCGACATTCTATAAAGTTTTGAGACAAACTATACTATGTTTTTGTTTTTTTTAACATTCTATACTATGACTTTTTCCAACATACTATACTATGACTTTTTTTGACATTCTACACTTTGACTTTTTAATGGGTTTTTTCGACATACTATACTATGACTTTTCATCACTTTTTTCGACATACTATACTATAACTTCTTCATCACTTTTTTCGACACACTATACTATGACTTTTTTAGCAATTTTTTCGACATACTATACTATGACTTTTTGACATTCTGCACTTTTGACTTTTGAATGGGTTTTTTCGACATACCGGTATTATACTATGACTTTTTTATCACTTTTTTTTCGACATCTACTGTCGTCCTTTCCACTCTGTATTTACAAAGGTGATGTCATAATGAAATACTTTTAATTGTACTTACTTTGAAGTCTCCTCTTTCCACTGTCCTTACCTTCCTTCGTTTTTCCCCTTGCTGTGCAGTTCCAGGAGCATGACGAGGCGTGTAAAGCCGGTGTAGCCAGGATGTCCATCCGGATGGGTGACATCAGGAGAGGAGCTGCTCAGGCAATTCAGCACCCAAGCAGAGTCCTCAAGAAGGAATGTGGAGCCATACTGGAAAGCATGAAGGTAGAGAGTCGGCCCTCTTTCTCTCTCTTCTTGTAAACCATATGTTTTGGTTAATTACCACATCATAGGGTAGTGGTAGACTACAGTCATCTGATGTGTTTGTGTTTTATAGTGTGTTTCTAGAACAGTGTTGAGCAGCAGGTCATCTTTGTGTTCATATATTCTTCTGTGGTTTTCATCTCTCTTACAGCAATTTTCTGAAGCCGCTCAACTCTATGAAAAAGGACAGTACTATGACAAGGCTGCATCAGTCTACATTCGTTGCAAGAACTGGTAAGACAAACACCAACACACTCAGACCTGCAAGTTTCTCTTCTACTAAATATAATTCCACATTATTTTATTCCATACTCAGGGCGAAGGTGGGAGAGCTGCTCCCACAAGTCTTCTCTCCTAAGATCCACCTGCAGTACGCCAAGGCGAAGGAGGCGGACGGAAAGTAGGTTCTTAGTGTGAATGTCCGTCACATTGGAGATAATGATATCATTAAAGAAGAAGCTGATGTAATGTGTACTGGGTATATAGGTATAAGGAAGCTGCACAGGCCTATGAGAGCGCAAAAGACTGGGACAACGTGATACGCGTGCTGCTGGACCACCTATACAATACGGAGGAGGCTGTTCGCATCGTCAGGGAGACGCAGAGCATCGAAGGAGCAAAGATGGTTGCCAGGTAACGCAAACAAGAGCACAGGTGTATACAAACTACTAACTACAAAATACTACTACTAATTGGGTTTTTCTACTGATATCGCCTAAATGTAACCAAAAACCTATTGTCACAGCACAGGTACAACTGTTTACAACTGTACAACAGTTTTAGAAACTTAAAGATTATTTTATTTTTATTGTTATTTTTTTGTTCATTATCTCCTTATTTAGTCTCCAGATAGATGATTACACTTCTGCTGGATCTGGCCAAAGGAAAGGGGCCACCCTGTGTAACCAATCGATCTGTGACTCTGTTTAATCATTCTCAGTATGACAGTTCAAATAATGAATAATGAACAAATAACACACATTACTCTTTTTATTTGCATTGTTTACCATTTCACCAGCACATTAACATCCATGAGTACTTTTTTAACCCTTTTGTGCTGAGCGTCTTAACGATTATTTCCACTACAGGTTTAATCTCAAAGATTATTTTTCAATTAATTGTTAAGGCTATAAAATGTCAAATAATTGTGAAAATACCATTGATCAAGTGATGTCGCTTGCTTTTGTCCAACCAAAAGTCCAGAGATATTTAATCTACAATTAGATATAAACAGAGGCAAGATGCAAATCCTCCCATTTGAAAACCTGTAACGAGCATATTGTTGGCATCCTCGATGGATAAATGACTTAAACGATTACTCAATTATTAGTGCGGTTGCTAACTAATTTTTCTGCAGACTCCAAATCGCCAATCATTTCCCTCTGCTACTTTTCCCGTTTGCGTAATAAACCTCTAACATATGTTTGTGTGTGTGTCTCAGGTTCTTCCTGGGGTTGAACGACTACGGCTCAGCCATCCACTTCCTGGTGCTGTCTCAGTGCAACGACGAAGCTTTCCAACTGGCGCAGCAGCACGGACAAATGGAGGTCTATGCAGACATCATCGGTCAGTCTGTGTGTGAATGTTTATATGGACCATATAGACAATTTTACAGTTTGAGGGTTAATGGGTCTGACTTTATTTTCTAATGCTAATATTTCTAATTGCTAATGATTTTCTAGTACTGCAGTTTCAACACTTATATGAACCATAACAACATGCTTTATTTACTACTGTTCATTATTCCCTTGTATTGACCCATGTATGTTTATCAGTTGCCTCTGACATATACCTTGTGTGTGTGTGTGTGTGTGTGTGTGTGTGTGTGTGTGTGTGTGTGTGTGTGTGTGAGTTTTGAAGTTGGGTATGTTGTGTATGGACTGGGTAAGCTGCAAATGAATTGCCCTTCTCGGGATGAATGAAGTTGTCTGAATCTGAAAGTTGAATATTAGTTGCATGACTGCTGCGATGTGTTCGTCAGGTCCTGAGGCGACGCAGGAGGACTACCAGAGCATTGCTCTCTATTTTGAGGGAGAGAAGAAACACCTGCAGGCTGGCAAGTTCTTTCAGAAGTGTGGGCAGTACAGCAGAGTAAGAACGCTTGCTTTAGTATTTATTTATTTTTCTCACTTCAATTGTTTTTACACTAATGTATATATATTCTAACAGCTATTGACTTAGACATTGACTCACTCTGACCCATCCACCAGTTCACCTGTCTCTTCTTTCTTTCTGTCTCTCAGGCCCTAAAGCACTTCCTGAAGTGTCCCAACACTGATGACAACCTGGCGGCTGTTGAGATGGCTATAGAGACGGTGAGAGCTGTGTGTCAAACTGAATATCCCAGTGTATGTACAAAAATGGTGTGACCAGTGGTTTTAATGTGCGTGTGTATTTCAGGTGGGTCAGGCCAAGGACAGCTCTCTGACCAATCAGCTGATAGATTACCTGATGGGAGAGAGCGACGGTATGCCCAAGGTAATCGATACAACGGAGCCTTCTCTCTTGGCTTTGTCTCAGTGGATGTGTGACTGTGTTGTGATATATCAAGCATTACCTCATTGCTTTATACATGTTTCTCTTTAATGTCACTCATTCTCCCTCTCATTGTCTCTCCTCATTGTCGTGTGTGTGTGTGTGTGTGTGTGTGTAGTGTCTCTCAGTAACTTCATGTTTTTGCACACAGACACACTGTACCTGTTTGATCAGCAGATTCAAAAAGGAAAAAACACATTGTGTTCTTAAATGTGAAAGCTTTCTATTCATGTGGCAACTGGAGGCTGAAATTCATAAATGTGAATGCATATTTTCAGTTGCTAGGTGTCTCAAGTCCAATAACTCTCCATCCAAGTGCAGTTTAGAAGTCATTGTGTTCCAGTAGGGCATGAGAGTCCTTTTTCCTCCAGCGTGCTCTTTATTCAATTCAGTTCAATTCAATTTTATTTATAGTATCAAATCATAACAATATTTATCTCAAGACACTTTACAGGTAGAGTAGGTCTAGACCAGTGGTTCCCAAAAAATATTTGCACGTTAAACAAATTATGATAATACACTAGAATATATAATGTATACAAAAGTCTGTATAAAAACAACTTTTCTTAGACATAAGTAGGGGGGGGCGCCAAGGAAAAAAGTTTGGGAACCACTGGTCTAGACTACACTCTATTTATTGAGGGTGAGGTGAAGGAACAGTCAGTTGTATTTGCTAGACAACTGAAGTCCAAAGGAAAAGAGTGAGATTTATTAGTTTTGAACAATTCCAAAACCTGTTTTAGATGCATTGTGTGTCTAGAGATCGACCAGCACAGTTTGCCTGTTACCGTATTTGCATATTATCAGTGACTGTGAAGTAGGCTTCTCTCTAAATATGTGTTTAAAGGCCCCGAAAACCAATTTTATAAACCAGCTTCATAGGTGTGATTGGCAAAGCACGGAAAAGCCGGATTTCCAGATTTATCCAGAAGAATCACACCCTGGCAGCTTGTTACTGTGAGCAATACAGGAATAAATACAGGAAAAACAATAGTCTCTTTTTACTTGTTTGAAGTAGGCAGGTCTCTGTTAGAAAAATGTAATGCCACATATTTCCATGCACCAAGAAATCGGATGAAATATAATGAATGTGGCTGATTGTGTATATGCTTGATTTTCTAAGGTTCACACAGTTTGGGTCTGTTTTAGTGTAAATGTTCACCAATATTAAAGGGAGGTGGACATCATTGTCTTATTTGAATAACAGTTGTACATTTTCTCAGGTGGAGATGAGAAGTTAAAATACGACCGTAGAAAATGTTTTTAAAGGTTTCTATTTTATTCCAGCATCACTGCTTTTCACTTGCTTTGAGTTTGCTAATTCCAGACACTTAACTGCAGCTCACCCTCTCCCCTTGCAGATACATCTACGGGTATTACATAACCCGTCCCTGATTGTGTCATTAGCTGTCACCAACGCAAGCTGAATTAAAGCTGCAGCACAATTTCACCCTATGAATTCATGTATGTAAATCTGACCCGGAGTGACAGTGACACTGTCAACCAAACTGGTGATGGTTAGTTGACCTTTCTTTCCTCTTCCCAGGATGCCAAGTACCTGTTCCGTCTGTATATGGCGCTGCAGCAGTACAGGGAGGCTGCTCGCACCGCCATCATCATCGCCAGAGAAGAGCAGTGTGCGGGTACAAACATGTTCACACAAACACTGGACCAATAACAAACCATGACACGCTACACATACATAATCATACGTTTAATATTCATACGTGTTTTTTTTTTTTTTTCATGTGCTACTCCTAAAGGGAACTACCGTAATGCCCATGACGTGTTGTTCAGCATGTACACGGAGCTGCGGGCCCAGATGATTAAAATCCCTGCTGAGATGGCCACCAACCTGATGATCCTCCACTCCTACCTACTGGTGAAGGTCAGTACACACCGGCCATGTGTTAGCTCAGCTTATTTACTGTTGTCATGGTGAACTGCTTTGTTCATAGACTGTCCAGAATTGTTTTAATAGTGTTGTATAAGGGTGCATTTTTGTCTAAAAAATATCTTTTGTTGAAAATGTACTGTTTACATGATACAGCTTCACAATCTTAACCTTATGTAAGTGTGTAGTGTACCTGAATCTCCCTCCTAAATTATGTTATGTAGATCCATGTAAAAAGGGGAGACCACCTAAAAGGGGCACGCATGCTCATTCGTGTCAGCAACAACATCAGCAAGTTTCCTGCACGTGAGTCCATACAGAATTTTCCAAACTCTAATCTACCTTCAAATTCACATGAAAAATAAATCTAACTGAAGCTTAAATGTCACTGAAATTTAAAAAAAATAAATAAAAAAAAGTCCAACAGAAGTCTCATCTGTTTATTTGTGTAGATGTTGTTCCTATTCTGACGTCAGCAGTCATCGAATGTCACCGTGCCGGACTGAAGAACTCGGCCTTCAGCTTTGCTGCCATGCTGATGAGACCGGAGTACCGGAACGAGATCGACCCAAAGTACAGGAAGAAGATCGAGGCTATGGTTCGGTGAGTGATGAGAATCTTTTACACCTTCAGTTTTTCTTTGTCAAACTCCCTCTCCGGCTCTCCCCGACATCCCTCCTCCACACATATGTACTTCACCTCACCCTCTCCTGCTCTACCCTACACTGCCTATCTGGCCACGCCACAGACGTCCAGACACGTCGGAGCTGGAGGAGGAAACTACTCCGTGTCCCTTCTGTGGCTTTCAGCTGGCACAGAATGAACTGCTGTGCATCTCCTGCAAGAACAATCTGCCTTACTGCATTGCCACGGTACAAACACATAATCACTGCCTTATTTATAAACACACTGAAAAGAAAAGTTTCCCATATACTTATATTTACATAATTTGATCTCTGTACCTTTTTCCTTTACTCAGGGTCGTCATATGCTGAAAGAAGACTGGTCTGTGTGTCCTCATTGTGAATTTCCCGCTCTCTACTCACAATTCCTTCCGTAAGCGATGCATTGATTTTTCATAATCTTTTTTAACTGTCCAAATACAGATGAAAGGTTGAGGCGCTTATCTTAATTCAGCTTTTTTTTTCCCCCTCACAAGACATTTTGGACATCACATTTTCAAGTGATCAGCTGTTATAAAAAGAAGGTCCAAGTTACTTGATCATTTTAAATCAAATAAGACGGTAGAAGGTTGGTTTAGAGTACTAGTCTAGCACCCTTTCTTCCTCAATTTAAAGTAATAGTTTTTTTTGAAAATACTTTTATTGGCTTTCTTGCCGAGTTAGATGAGAAGCTTGATACCAGGAAGTCACTGCTCCTGGCTTAGACATAGTCCAGCACTCAACTCCCTGTAAAAATCACGTTTTTATGCAGATTAAACAGACAAGATAGAACATGTTAATTAGAGACGCTGGTATTCAGATTTTGTTATTGGACAGAGCCAAGCTAACTGTGTTTCTGTTTCCAGTCTTTGTGTGGTATCCATCTTTTTAATCTGCGCTAGAAAGAGAATATGCGTATTCCCCAAAATGTCGAACTATTCCAGGATAAGTGAGTGGTTGAGTCACTTCTGTCATCCATTGTGACATTCACAAATCTACACCGAACCGTTTGTGTCCAGGTTGCTGGAAACAGAGACGGTGTGTCCCATGTGCTCGGAGACTCTCAGCATCAAGCAGGTAAAGAAGATTTCTGATTGTTCCAAATACCTGCAGACTGATGAACTGGATCAATGAAGAAGAAAAAAACAACCAATCATATGTATAAAAATGTCGTCTTTTTCCATTTGCTTAAATACGTCAAATATATATTTTGGATAGATCGTACGCAGTTTCTAGTTTTGTATGATGTATTTCAAAGATGTTGATATCCCAACAACCGAAAGACAAATCAAATAAAGAACACGTATGTATATTCAGGTGAAATGTTCTCCTTTCATATATTTTTTTGAATAACACTATTGCAAACAGTGTGGCTGAAGATAATTCAAACAGAGATCTCAAGAACCATTCTTGTCTCTTTTTTTGTACTGGCTTTAGGGACAGGTTTTGGAGTTTGAGCATTTAAAAAAAAAAAAAAAAAGACACACCACGAAGTCCGTTTGACAGCAGTTCTGGAGCTTTCGATCAGATCACAAAATCTTCCTCATTATCATCCACAGAAATATAGATGTTAAAATGTCTGTTTTTCTTTAAGGACCTCCATGGGTTAATGTGATTGAAAGAACATTTCTATGACAACTGGGTAACTACATCTGCTGAAGAGTGTGCGATTAGACTGAAAGCTACTAAATGGACCTTAGGCTGAGATTTTACTTATGGTTTCCAAGGTCAAAAATGAACTCTAAAAATGTAGTCCTATTTCATGTTTTTAGTCTGAAGAGCAGTAGTGACTGAAGAGCGACTTTAGTACAACTGCAGAATAAGTGCTGGGCCCTGATATCTTAACCCATTTGGATTTTCTTATTGTTTGACATTTCATAGACCAATTCATCATTCATTTATTCACACACTAAATACGATTGGGATTCTATTGCGTAGATTCTATTTTGAGTGGCTGAGTTTTTCAAAATAGATAGTAATAGTTTATCTGAGAATATGATCTATATTCAGGCCAAATGTAATCTAAATATCTGATTTAAAATCTAAAAAAAAAATTAAAAAAATTACTCCCAGAAACCATTTTCTCAGTTAAACAAAAAAACAATAACAATCACTGATACTTATGAGCGACATATTTCTCTATTAATCATGTTTTTTACAAAATTGCAATTTACAGGAACATCAGTGCTAACGTAGAGCTAAAGCATTTCTGTATTGTAGTCATAGCAAAAAGTAACAGTCTTATACATCGGAGTAACATTATTTACAGCCTTAACACCTGGACCACAAACTGATGGCGGGAGAAATGCACTATACTCCTGTTGAGACACATGTTACTACAGAGGTGCGTAGACATGATAATGGATGGAACAAGCACATAATATACATCAGAGACAAACTGATGGAAACATGACAGGAATTTAAAAAAGTGGAAAGACATTTCTTAGCTTAGTGTGGTTGGAGTCAAGGGACAGATGAGTTACCTGCAGAGGTTAAGACCAGTCTTACTACTTTCTGTTGCTCATTAAAGGACCGCTGCAAGTGCAGATAAACAATATTACAGTCTGTTGGGGCGGAGGGAGGCGGACCAGGAAAGCGTTCCTCCTCTGGTCATTGGTCATTTCTTGGCTTTGCCTTTTCCCGTCCCCTTGCCCTTCCCCTTTGCCTTTCCAGAATCTTCCTTCTTCTCTTTCTTTGACTCCTTGGTGGCTTTGGCCTTCTTCTGCTGCATGGAGGAACAAGACACAGACGACATATAAACAGAGAAAGATGTGAAGACAGCCGCCTTTGGCATGGAGTGTACATGGAATCACATGGGTTTACACATTGTTAATGCTCTTACTTTAATCATGGCGTCGGTTTTGAGGCCCTCGTCTTCAGACTCCTGCGCTTCGTTGTCCACGCCCTCTCCTCCGAACTCCGACTCCCCCCCACCACCGCGGCGGCCCTTCTTCACTGCTTGCAGAGAGTATGGCGTCAGGTGAGCTTCTTTGTTGTAGGCCCGTGTGAATGCTGCCTTCACCTGCGAGGAGACAAGACAACAGGTGAGAAATTTACTGTATGTCTGACATTTAGGAGGATCAACCACGGAAAGGCCGGAATCCGTGTATTTTATGTTGTTAAGTACTGTTAGAGACCGCAGGCTCTGATGAATGCTGAAGATGAGAGCATAAACATCACATGTAACCCTCAGGTGTGATGACTCTCTTCTCATTCATCAGCATTCATCATTGACAGTTAAAAAGCTACACCACAACAGGGAGTGGCATACTGTGAAACACTGGTACTAGTGTTAGGTGACTGTAGATCAGCATGACCTCAAAAGTAACTTGTTATGCTATTATTTGACAATTTCATCATCTGTGATTTGCTGATTAAGTTCATTTCATTGATATTTACCAAATCAACATGTCATAAAAAGGTCTATGTGTCAGTGTTGTGTTCACAGCTTATTTCTGCTGCTCCTGAGAGACCAAAACAAATTAAGTTATCACAGGTTTAAATAGATTATTTGTATGGATTGAAATATGGTAATATTGGCGTGCATTGCTCTCTTTTTTTATGCAATCACTGGAAGTCAGAATCTTTCAAATCCTACTCTTTAATGTTTACCCAGTAGAGAACCACTGATACTGGTTAAGGTGTGTATTGAGAATTGGGTTGAACAGTTATATGTATAACTGGTAATGAAGCAGAGCGATGCTCAGAGATGCTCTAATTGCCATCACAATGTTCTAAACTAATTGTGGTATATTTCTTTATACATCCATTTCAACCGATTTCCAATCACCAAAATCTATACTATACCACCCCCTGCTGACCTTGGAGTCCAGTTTGGAGTAAGGGTCTGGTTGTCCGCCCCAGATGCTGATCTCCATGATGCTGTCCACGTCCTCCTTGATGAGCTGGTAGTTGTCCAGCAGCTGCACAGCTTCGCCGGCGCCCTCCGCTCCGTGCCTCTGAAGCGGGCTCAGCAGCGCCTGCCGCAGGTAGAACAGGTAGTCCAGGTTCACTGCCTGTCTGCTGCTCATCGTCCTGCAGGAGATAAACAAATCACACATTTAAATACTCAAGTGTGATTTTGTGTTTGACGGGGTGTAAATAGTTCAAAGACAGGGATCAAGGCCTACTCACTTTAAACACATGTGTGAGGCCAACTCCTGGACGATGCGGGAATGTTTGCTGGTGGAGGAGTTCTTGCCGAGCCAGCTGGGGAAGCTGGGGAACTGACTCATGTAGCCTTTCATGAGCTCCCCCGGTAACACACTGGCATAGATGGCCTGCGAGAACAAACACAGACCAGCACAATGATCAATCTCTGGTATCCCGACACATGAGCGTGCGTGTATTGACATGTGTTCGTTTTTTGCGAGAATGACGCGATAAGGGAGTGTGCTTTTACTGTTATTAAAGTTATATAATTCCGTGTTTTACAAACGATTAACAAAAGCCAATCTAAAGAAGTGAATGCGTGCGTGAGTGTCACCTGTGTGGGCAAGAGTGACCAGGTCTGCCGAGAGCGGATCTGTCTGTCCACCAGGTCTCCGTCGGAGATGGAGTCAGCTGTCTTGCTGAGCAACATCAGGTGGGACTTCAGGTCACTGTGACAAGAGACATGAAAATACAGAAATATTAAATGAATAGTTTGACAGTGTAGGAAATGTTTGTTTTGTTTTCTTGTCGAGAATTGAGAAGATTGATACCACTCATGTCTGTGAATTAATGGAGCTAGATCCAGAGGGGGGGGGGGGGGGGGGGGGCAAATTAGCTTATCTTATCATTGAGACTGGACACAGGTGGAAACAGCTAGCCTCTCTCACCCTGCAGCCTTTGGTCGAACATGCAGGTAGTTCTCTTGGACAAAGAGCGGCGCTAGCGAGTAGTCGTGGAAGAAGAGGTCAGACTTGTCGATGAGGCTCATGTGGGCAGTCTCGTCCCCTGCGGCAAATACCTTCCTACAAACATCAAACGGACCCAGTTTCATGTCCTTGCGAGCGCTGGCTGCGTCAGTCTTACACTGGTCATACGTCATCACCTTGTTTTTGGCCGACCACATGCTCAGGTTGTGGATCACCTGGAGGAAAAAACAGTCAGCGTGGTGAGAGGGGAGCCCGAGGGTGGCGAGTGAAGGCAAAACCTCAGTATGAATTAATGATGCTTTTTTTGTCTTCTTTACCTGTCGGACATCCTGATTGGAGGCTAGGATCATTTCATTAAGAGCTGGGGGTGGGATCTTGATTCCCTCCTTGAAAGCGAGGGACATCATTGCTCCCTAACAAATGGAGAGAGAAAAAACAGAAGTAAAGGAGCAGGAAAAGTAAATATTTACATTTAAGCGCTCACTTTAAAGAAGTATTTTACCACTGGAAATAGGGTCTTTTCATAAAATGTACCATCTATGCATTAAAATGGTGCAAGCTACATGACCAGAGAAAACAGAAAATAGGCTGTGGTATTCCCTTTCGTTTAAAAGGGTAACTACCAGAATGCACCGCACCAGACCAATAAATGCTCCCATTGGTAGGTAATCGTCGATGTATAAAAAAAAAAAACTGGATACAGCTTTTGTGGCGCTTCCTCCTATAAAAGTTATCCGTGACCGAGTGAGTGAGGACGTTGGTAAGATGGAGGGAAGTTTAACATTTTATTTTACTACCAATATTATTATGATACAAAGTTGGTTGAAAATATGCATACTTTGCCCTTTCAATTTTTTAATTTAAAGCTGGTAACACAAAGCAATTACTGTCTATTGTGCAGCTTGTCATAATCAGGAATTGTTGGCATATTGTGTGTGTGTGTGTGTGTGTGTGTGTGTGTGTGTGTGTGTGTGTGTGTGTGTGTGTGTGTGTGTGTGTGTGTGTGTGTGTGTGTGTGTGTGTGTGTGTGTGTGTGTGTGTGTGTGTGTGTGTGTGTGTGTGTGTGTGTGTGTGTACCTTGATCTGTTCCACTCGCGGCCTCTGGAAGCGCAAATCGAAGCAGTAGTTGGCCAGTGACCTGATCTTCTGGTGGTTACGATCGTTGCACATGCAGATGATGGGAATCTTTGAATTTCTGATCAGGCCGATCATCTCCTGCAGGAGGCAAAAGGTCAGAGGTTAGGATCAAGACAGCCATTATTTCTGTAAAAGCCCTTACAAAAACCCAAATAGATATATCAATCTCATCACGAATCAGACATGCAAACTTCTGAACCTGAGGTTTTCCTTTCCATATTTCTCATTAAAAGTTCTACGCTCTAACCTCTTCAAATGTGAGAATCTGTTGTTTTTTTTTACCTGGATTCCTCCACGGTCCTCGTTGCCAGCCATGCCATCAACCTCATCCATGATCAGGACGTGTTTACTGCTCACTTTCTGAGACGTGCCTACAAAACACACAGCACCGCATAGTATTCACTTCAATTCTGGACAAATAGTATGCTATGTTAATTTTCTAAGAAAAAAAATATTTAACCTCGCTAGTAAAAACTCAACAAAATTCTGTGAAATTCACAATTATATCAACGGATTGGTAAGCAGAAATCACAGCCTCCAAATGATTCTTGCAACAAGCTATATAATCACTAATTTCAGAAATATTCTTTAATTTGTTTTGTATATGAGCACATACCTTACTATTAAAGTATGAGCATCTTAACCTTTTTTTGACTAGCTTAACAACCTTGGGGGGGGGAAATATTAGCACAATGCATTACAAGATGCCAACAGTCATCAGCTTTTTCTTTGCGATGCTGTTGTGCAACCAAATCAAGCAACATAGACTTCCTATTGCCGTTTCACAATTAAAACCTTCCAGTTTATTTTCTTCTGAAACAAGCACATCAATAAAGGCTAATGTAGGTCCAAATGTGTTAACAGGCGGAAACATGGAGACACAAAAATTAAAAGAGGGATCACCCTTGTAGAAGCTCTCAATGCTGGTGTTGTTAAGTGACTCTGAGACGACTTCCTTCAGACTGTTTTTGCTGCGAGTACAGCTGGCGTTCATCTCCACGTAGCTGAAGCCCAATTCCTGCAGGCCGACACACAAACACAGTGGAGAGGTTGGGTTAAAAAAGACGATGAGATTAAAGCCACTTGGGACATTATTTGACCCAAGTGGAAGTCATATGTGCAGCATTACTTTACAATACTGACTGGTGTGATTACATATAGAAAATACAAAGAAAAGCACCAAACAACATGGCTGTGTGTGTTTTCAGACTGACCTCACAGACCAGGGCAGCTGTGGTGGTCTTACCCACGCCGGGAGGCCCAGAGAGCAGAGCAGCTTTGAATCCAGATCCATCATCTTTTCCTCCAAACTTACCAAACCTTGCAACTAAACAACCGCAAACAGCACAAAAAGCTACTCAAACACCGATGCAGATGCATTCAGAACTAAAATTCACTAAAACAATATGAGCTTTGATGTCTAGTTTGCATCATTACTCTGAATTCTGCTCACACACCTCAAAACACAAAGACAGATAAACCGCCTGCTACCTGGTGGCTTGGAAGAGCCCCCGCTGTGGTGTCTGTACCAGTTCTGGAGCCAGCGGAGCAGCTTATTGGCACAGCTCTGATCCCCCTGTTGACCAATCACAGTCTTCAGAGAGCGTGGGCGGTACTTGTCCACCCACAGCAGACTGGCGTCCTCATGTGTCGGGGATGACGATGATGGTCCTGAAGATGAGGAAGTGGAGGGGGAAAGGCCCAGCTCCCTCCGGGCTGTGTGGCCTGAGCCTCTCCCAGGGGGAGTGCAGCCATCTCTGGTCCTGGCACCGTGGCCCTGGGCCAAGCCGGTCTTAGACGGGCTCGGGGTGTGAGGGGACCTGGAATTCCCCTTGGAGGGAGAGATCTTCTGGGCTTTGGGGGTGCTTTTTAATGTTTTGCTGGGGGGTGTCCTGGTCTTTGAGGCTTTGCTCTAAAAAAAAAAAAAAAATCATCCCAGAATAGTTGAAGCACATCAACATTAAATTCACTCGTATGTGCATGATATAACTGCAGTTAAAGACCAACTGAAAATAAATTGCACGTTTCTTCTGCGACAGATGATCTGTAAATCAGCCAAAGGAGCATTTCTGATGCATCTCAAGACTTTTTTTTTTTTATAATAATAACTTTTAATAATAACAATATTTAAAAAATGTTTTGAAAATGACTGCAAAAATAATAGGTACCGTTTGTGATTTCGTTGGTCTTTAAAAACATTTTAGACATCTTCTGGGTTCATATGATTTTACTTAAAATCACTTTGTAAACAACTGATTTAAGTTGTGAGAGCAGACCTCAGCCTCCGCAGCGATCTCGTACTTGGACTTCTTTCCTGGTTTGGTTCTGATCAGCTCCAACAGACCATCCTCATCCAGGATCTTGGTGCCGAGACTCTCCGCCTGAGGATAAAGCCAATTGTACAAACACACCATATTATTTGAAGGACAAATACAAGGAAATCGGTACAGAAAAGAGGCAGGAAGTAAAAGAATGAAAGCCACAAATGCTTGAATACTTCATTTTATTAATAAATACACTTTTTATTCTTTGGTGCCTACATACACCGTTCATATATTGTGTGGAATTTTACTTAATATGACACTTGGTAAGTATCTCGCCCTACAGTTGTAAGGTTACCAAGATGATCGGTATGTCAAATCATTTGTCGATGCCATCTATAACTCAACACATCAAGGTAAATTAGTCTCCATATAATTCAAAAGTCATCTAAAAACCATGCAACTGAGCAGCAGTGCTCTCTGCAATCAGACATATTTCGTTTAGGAAACGCTTCTCTGAACCTGTTAAGTCAGAATCAGGTTGGTCACCTTCTCGAGCTTCGAGACTCCGCTGTCTCTGCCCTGCACCAGGTAGGTGGTCTTCTTGCTGATGTTGCCGGTCACCTTGCCTCCGTAGCGCTCGATGAGGGATTTGGCGTCATCCCTCTCCATGGACTCCATGACCCCCGTCAGCACAAACACACAGCCCTCCAGACAGTTCTCAGCACCCTGGAAAAACACACACACACACACACACACACACAGGAAGATGTTGGTCAGTCTGAAGGCTGATATGTGTGTGATGCGTCTGAGTGAGTGAGTGAGTGAGTGAGTGAGTGAGTGAGTGAGTACCTGTGGGATTTCCTTGGAGCCGAGAGCTCGTGGTCCATCGCGGTTCAGGAAGTTCCTGTAAGCTACAGAGTTGACCTTCTTCTTCTCTGAATCATCAGGACTCGTACTCGTGCTCTGATCAGATTGAGACAGTGAGGACATATCATTTGTCTTTAAATTGTTTTAACTTGTGTACTCCATGTTTTTCACTCATTTTTGCTTTGTATACATATGATGCATTTCTCTTTCACTGCTCCTTTGGGGACAATTTGATTGATTGATTGATTGATTATGTGCATCATGATATTGATGCAATGTATTTGAACTGAAAGATAAGGCATCTGCCTTGCTCACCTCTGGTTTCTTGGGAGACGTTTTTACTGTGGTGGGTGTGGTTCCTGTCTTGGGAGTAAACCTTTTGTCTGAGTTTGACGAAGACAGGGGCTCGTTTTTGGGAGAGAGTTTGATTTTTGTGGGCGAAATTGGTGTTTTACTCTTTGGCCTTTCCTCTCGCTCTTCTTCCTTTTTCTTCATCATGGCCAGTTTGGAGCTGGCTTTGACGGGGGCGGGGCTCTTCTTAGGGGACGGACTGATCACGTCTTCTGACTTGCTGCCCCTTCGGTTGGTCTTTGACGGGCTGCCAGCAGCAGAGTCGGTACTGCTCTTTTTGGGACACGCGGTCGCGGCTGATTTTTCATCGGAGCCTTTACGAGCCTGGATGAAGAAACACACACACACAAAATTATATTAAACAATCACTAATATCAAAATGTATGTGCCTTTGTGTTGTGGTTGTTGTTTATTTACGTCACCTTCTTTGCTTGAGGCTCCTCGTCCAGCATGGCCAGAGTTCTGGCAAACTCCTCGTCCTCATGGACCTGCTTTTCCAGCTGAGTGAAGTCGGAGCGAGAAAGCAATATGAGGATTCAGTACGAGAATGAAAAAACAAACAAGTTTAACAATGTATAATCATTACTGCATTACTCCTGGGACTTTTTACATTCAAGCAACATTATATCATTATTTAGGATTTCAGTAATTCTCCAATAGATTCATTAAAACGTGTAAACTTTCAAAAACATTGCCAGGCTTGGAAGGCAAACCTTTAAAGTCCTTAACCTCTGCAGAATATTTTTTGAAGTTTAATCGTTTAGCCTCCAAAATGCCGAATTTTATTTATTTTTTAAAATTCAGACGGAGTCCTTTTATCGAACCGTCCACAACACAAAGATATTCCATTTACAATCATATATGATGAATCATTCATTTTCTGTCAAACGGCTAATGGACGACCTCTGGTTGTAATTACTCAGGCAACGAACATGCAGATGTTGCTGTGTGTTGATCCGCCTACCTCCATGTCCTCATCCATCTGCAGCTGTTTGGCGATTTGCTCATCGCTCATGAGATCATCTGTGTCCTGAGTCGGCTGAGGAGAAGATGAGTTTTTACAAAGTCAGTTTGTTGTAAAAGAATCCTTATTTGATACAGTAACGGAAGGCTGAAAACAAAGTTCGGTGAAGGGTTCACTGGGCGATACTCAGAAAGCCACGAATCTTGACGGTTTGGATGAAAAAGCGGGATCGTGAACAGAGTGAGAGGGTTTGAAGAGAAGAAGTGAAAACGTGAAATAATGAATTAGTACTCACAGCCTTTCGCTTGGTGCTGGCTACCAGCTTCTTGTCGGAACGCTGAACAGTCGCATTGCCGAAGTAGTCGAGTACTGAAGTGGGGGTTCGTTTGAGTGGAGGAGGCGGGGCTGATTTAGGGGTGACGGGCACAGGAGGAGACTTCACCGCAGTTTTCCCCTGCGTGGAGGAGGGCTTGACAGGAGACTTCAGCCCCTCTTTGACTCCTGGACGAGCACTTCCTGCATCTGACTTTGTCTGTTTGGCCGTGCCATTCTGCTTAGGTTCAGACGCCTTCTTTAAGGACTGAAAGTTGTCGCTGTCTGAGTCTACAACAAAAAAAGACTAATATCAAAATAAATTTTCCATAAATTAACAAAACATCATTCTCATCTTCAAACTGGACACATCTGCTTACTAATGCGTTTGTGTCTGCCCATTTCTAAACAAAAAGATTTATTTTGCAAGTTGCAATTCCTAACTTTTTGGGTGAAATGAACTTAGGTGGTCAACGTTATTGCTTTGGGCTTATTATTGTGAAGATTAACTAACAGACTAGGGCTGAAACGATTCCTCGAGTAACTCGAATAATTCGGTTACTAAAAATCTTCGATGCAAAATGATTTGTCTCGAGGCTTCGTTTAATTAATGTTACCAACGTTGTATCGTTCACGGTGTTTCCGCACGGAGGATTATTACTGTCGCACACCGGGCTGATGCTGCTGGCGACACATGCCATGAAGACTGATTACAAAATGAAGAAAGAGCGTGCGGGGCTAAGAGGAGACAGACTGGAGAAAACAACAGAAAGTGTCCAAAGTTTGGAATCAGTTCAAACGTAATTGAAATGAAAATTCTGTACAGTGTGTCTAATGCAAAATCGAACTAGCTTACCACAATAATAGCACAACGTCAATGCTTCAGCATCTCAACAGAAAACATTGAGTCTAACTTAATCATCCATTCCACGAAGCGGACCCGACTAAAGTAAATCACAGGGTCGTATGTACATTGAAACTACACCAAACACAACTAGCACCAAAATCAAGAACAAGAAAATACGTAGTGGTGACCACAATCAGATCTAAAGAGCCCACTTGTTGACTATCCCTTCGGAAAAACAGCTGATTGTTACGCACCATTTTCTCTCACTCTCTCTCTTCACGGAAGAAACAGCTGATCAACAATCTACTAGCATAAGTGTAACAGAGCTGTGTGACATTGTAATCAAATATATAAATGAAAATAGGTTGAGTATAACTTATAACTTATATATACCTATTGTTATTTAATTGTTGGCACTGGCACTAAAACACTAAATGGGTAAATTGCAATAAATGGGCTTATAGTTTTGGAGCTAAATGTTGGAGTTGGAATAAATACTTC
This sequence comes from Gymnocephalus cernua, assembly GCA_023631565.1. Classification (NCBI taxonomy): domain Eukaryota; kingdom Metazoa; phylum Chordata; class Actinopteri; order Perciformes; family Percidae; genus Gymnocephalus; species Gymnocephalus cernua. The sequence continues at coordinate 23,253,414 of CM042427.1, read as the reverse complement.
TGTTTTTTTTTTGAGAAATAAAAGCCAAATGTTTGATCATTTTTCAGCCACATCATTTTCGTTATGCATTTTATGTTTTGGTTGTTTAAAAACGCAAAACAAAATGTATCCGATTAATCGATTACAAAAAGAATGTAGCCCTATAACAGACTCAACTTGATAAAGAATTAATTAGAGAGCCATTGTGAGGACAGGTGTATTTGAAAACATACATTTTCTTTTTTTGTCTTTGAGGCAAACATGACAATTAATCACAACATGGATACCAGGTGTGTACAGCCCCAGCAAGTATGTCCGCAATATGATGATAATAAACCATAGACCCATTACCTGTTTCAGAGACATACTGCACAGGATCTTTTTTGGGAGGTGGCTCAGTTTGGCTCGTCTTCTGTTTCTCTTTTGGGGATTTTTTTGACTTCCTTACTGGCTCCTCATCCTCAGAGTCTGGATAGACATAAAAACAAGATATGCCATGAAGAAAAGACGCAGCGATGATGAAGAGCAACGTGTCCAGCTTTCGATCACAGCTGATCAAAAAGTTCCTTAATCCTCTCACTGAGCAAAGCATAATTCTTCTGAAAAATTCATTCTGGAAATCCTGTTTGACAACACTTACTATTTTAAAATGTATTTCCAGAATCCTCTAAAGACTCTTCTAACCTTCTGGATAAAAACATATGTGGCCCATTGCACAATAGAAGTTATTTGTGTTGATTTCAATGGTTTATTACTTCCATACAAAAAGAAATGTAATTTGCTTTTATTTGGATTAGAAAATAAGAGTCACAATTTAAGGACATCATTTAAGATATGGCCATATGACATTTTTTGTCTCTCAGCAGACTGAGTCGTTTTAAATCCAGATAGACTGAAGAGAACTCTGGGAACCTTTGAATGCTCGCCTGCATCTCAGATTTGTTTGGTGTCTCAAAAACTGAATTAACAACATTAAACAAAATAGCAACTCAATCATATTATCGGCCTAGAAACACCTTCAAAACAGTGACCAAACTGACAAAAACTGTATATTTTGAAGATGGATTGAAAACCTGTTCTCTGACCATGATGCAGGGGAATTATGTAGTAGCACAAAATCATACACACCTGATTCTATGACTGCATGCTTCTTTCGTTTTTTTGCACCATCTTTGCGTGTCTCCTTGGGTTTGGAGCTTTTCACCTAAAGTGTATAAACCACAATACAACGTGATGAATAACATGATAACGCAGGTGTATCACTACAAGAAGGAGGGCAGGAGGTAACACATTTCCTTGCCTTGGCGGTCTCTTTCTTCTTCACTTCCTCGTTTGATGACGGAGAATTCTTCTTCTTCTTCTTCTCCGTCTTCTCCTCTGTTTTGATGTTTCCATTTGGAGCTGGTTTCTGCACTGAAGGCTTGGCTGAAGTCGGTGCAAAGAACCGCCTGATGTCCTGTGTGCACACAAGCATGTATATGTTAAGTGTTCACAAAGCTGTTGACTGGGCACACAGATTACAGCGCTACACGGTTAACGTTATCTAACTAGGCCTATATATAACGTTCACGTTACTGGATGCAAATTGATGTTTGAAGATTTCACTTTCTGACATTGATTTTAGGAAAAAGTGCATCATTTGAAAGTATGTTAAGAAAACAGCAGGCGCATGTCAACTGTTACACGACAACATAGCAAAAGTTCATAATGTGTTCCTCGCTGAACTTTTACCCGCTAACTTTAACGTTATTTAACAGGTTGACTATTTTGTATCTTTATCTTTAGCTGTAACGTTGTTAGCTAATGTTAACACTGCGCACTTTAATTGTTTCAACAGCAGCGAGCAGGTTCGACAAGACAGCAGGATTATTTTGGCTTTTTGTAACCACGTTGTATGTATAGACAGCTTGCAGAAGGAGCGAATAAATAGTTTAAATGTGTAACGTACCATTATTAACAGGCTTTCTCCCAGATAGTTTCAGAATATCCTTCAAGTGATTGGCGCGAATTCTGTTGTCGCTCGGAGATGACGCACACCCGTCGTTTGCGTCACTGAGCGTGCGTTTTGTTTGATTTTTAATACAAAACTTTACACAGCAAAGAACTCATCCAAAATATGAAAAGAGAAGAAAAGGAACAGCAAGGGGAAATAAATAGGAATATATTTTATATGAAATTAGTATATACTAGAGATAATTAAAATATGTTTTGAATACAGGTATGTTTATTTGAAAGTATTCACTTATAACCAAGTTATGTATGTCTTTCCAAAATGTATGTGTATGCAAATGTTCAATAGTTTCTTTTATAGAAGAACAAAAAATGTGTCGAGACACTGACAGCGGAGGTGTAAAAATACAAATACAATTCATGTGTATGAAATATTTATCTTTACAGTCTCAAGTATGTTAAATGACCTCTGACATACTGTAGTATACCATATGAAGGATTTATCCAGTTGGTGACACTATAATATGTAGGCTATATATAAGTTTAAGAAAATGTCTTACACACTTTTGCTTGCAAACAGGAAGGTCTCTATGGTGTTTGGATGATAAAGGATACATGTTATGTACTTTCATTTAAGAGTGAAATTGCCCCGTGAAGTAGAACCACAACCTACGTGTATGTGCTTTGAGGTGTTGTCAAGATGCAAAAAAGCTATAACTATGAAAACAATAGACTTCTGACAGACTCACAGACCAGCTTGTTTCAATGCTTCAGCCTTTTAATTTTACATTATAAGACTATTTGCTCAGCGTAATAATACAATAATCATTAACAATCATTCAATCCTCTTCTTCAGCTTCAGTTTCACTTGTCACACATATACCAAGTGTTTGTTTGAAGGTAGTGCATGCCTCTGTGTCCGTTCAGCAATCACTGGAGGGTTTGGCACAGATTGATGGGAGGGGATTGTAACACAATGAGTCTTCCCAGCATTTTCCATCTGTAAACATCAGAAAACACAGACATCAGTCGGCAATACACAAACCAAAACCTGAAACTATCTAATGAGGCCGCACTCACATAACAGGCAGAAACAGATACTGTAAGACACAGGCTTGTTCTGTATAACAACATCGCATGCTGTTATAGGCAGAACCTGTTGGCTGCCATCGCAACAGTGTGGTAATTGGTTCATACGTTCATAGTCATAAATAATTTACTAATAATATAAACTCATTACTGTAAACGGTAAAAGTACAATGTTGACTATACTATACTATTGTACAGTTTAATGCACCAATATATTGGCCTCCATGTTTCACTCTACAGAGATGAAAGCTATATAAACTTAACAAAAGTGATAAAATGTGAAATAAAGAAATGTATCACTGTCATGTGATTCGATTCATTCTAACAAAGTATGATTCAGAAAGTTACCAAACAGAGCTATTTGTAATATTTATTTCTCTAAATTATCCACTAAAATACAATGTATGACTTTATACACAAACTAATGGATACATTTTTCAACAAGCCTACCTTTTGTAATTAATTGTCACACTCTAAAGCTATATGTATCATAATTTACCTCCAGAAGAAATCTGTAAACAGCACTGTTTTTTGGGATCCTCTGGTGTTCCTGTACACCAGTACGTGAACTTGAAAGGTGTACCATCACCCCAGAGCCAAATATTTTCCTACATAAATAGAATAGAATAATAAATTACAGGTAGAATCAGGTAAGTACATATGAATCAATATTGTATGAATCAACATCACATTTTAGCTTCTAATCTTAAAGCTAACCACTGGCTAACTTACTATAAGCACATGGCAGACAATCAACCTATCAACAAAAACAACACAACCACTTCTTAAACACAAAAACAACTATTTCTGTTATCTATTCAAATCCATTTAGGTTCAGTTTTCAACATTTGTTGCAACACAGCTCTATGAGGTTGAACTTTGGCATGGTGGTGCAGCTAAATGCTAACTTCAGCATGCTAAGAAAAAACTATTTATTTTATATTTATTGCCTCATTTATTTATTTCAGGATGTATTTCATAGGTATATATTTATTTATTAATTTATGTTTTTATTCACTTAATATCGAATAAAATGACATTGTTAAACTGATCCTGTTACCAATCAGTTATTGTTATTGTGGGTTTTCTTCTGTCAACCTTGGAAAGTGCCTTTGAGTACCTTTTAAAGTGCTATATAAAATTATTGGATTATTATTATTATTATTATTATTATTATTATTATTATTATTCCATGGTTATTGAGCAGGCATAATCTGGTATAATGTTTACCATTAGCTGCATTAGTAAACCATATTTATTAACCATAACAGCCAGCAGCTACTCATAAATGCTTTATGAAGTTCAAATTGGTACCAAACAAATTGGTAAAGAAATAATGTATAATAAAATACTATTATTTTATGAGCACTATTAGACCTTGTTGTGGTGATAAATTACCTCTTGGCAATCTGTGCCTCCTATCCATGCGTTATGGATCTTAGTATTATTTTGTATGATCCTGTGAATCTCCAAAACCTCCTCAACACTATGTATTGATGCAAGGTTTCCCCCCTCAGATTGACAGTGTTTCTACAGTGGGGTTAAAGGACAGACGGAGTGCTGTTAGGAAATACATACAGACTTTCAGAGGAAGATGCCAATTAATCAAGTGCACAAATCATCCTGATTACCTGAGCCCGTGCCCAACTCAATGGTGTTGGAACAAAGTGGTAACAGCTACAATTGTGCTGAGTCCAATTAGTGGGACAAGATATGTTGGCAGACAGGTTTTCTGAGGACAAACAGAAAAGGGTGGGCATCATTCCAGGTTTTTGGTTATCAGTAAGGGGGGACATTTTATCAGAATACAGCATAGGAAATCTGCTTAGAAATATAAGAAATATTGGATAGGATAGAACAAAACAATGTAATTCTTCTAAATAAAATATCACATAAAATATCACATTCATTACTAATTTCACTTGTTTTCATTTTAAACAAATTGTATATCCAAATACATAGGCTCAGTCTGCCACTTAAAAAAAACAATTCCAGTGCTTGCTCCATGGTATCACAATTTTGGATAGTCATCATGGAAACATTAATTGTTCATGTGACAAGGGCTGGGAAAATTGGCAGAACAGGCAACCAAGTGGCAGTTCTCTGATCTGAGCACTCTAGCCCAGTGGATTGGGGGGGGGGACAGGGTGGGCCAATCATATTTCAGGGAGGGCTGGTGCCACCCATTGCCCCCTTCTAGCCCCACCTCTGGTAATATGAGTGTTCAAACCTTTTGTTTGTTAACTGAAATGGGTGAGACATCAATTATACTCTACAAAAAGAGCAGTAACTACAGAAGCAGTGAAATTGTGAAAAATAGTTTTAAGTTATTTTAGACTAGACGGAAAACTGTGCAACAGACAGAAAGGTTGTAATGCTGCATTTCATACCTGTTTAGGCTGATTAAGAACCTACGTAACAATCTTCAGGGGACAACACACTATCTACAAACAACTTTCAAACCTTTCTTGACAATTTGAACAAGGTTTAAAGAAAACATTTTTGTTTATTTACAGTCCAAATAGACTAAATGTACATCTATATTTTTACCATAAATATTTACAGTACCTTAATAAATCTAGAATTCAGTACATTTATGTACAGAAAGTGCCAAGACTGATACTCACCGTCACCATTAGCTCTAGTCAGAGCCACAGTGGCACAAACAAGTAGAGACACAGTCAGCATCCTCGTGGTGGAGGTGATGCAGATGTTAAGCGTGGTTGATTTCCTTCAACAAGAAAATACAGAAGAGTGAGAAACAATCACAAAGAAAGCTGATGTGAGCTGTGACTGTGACTGTGACTGTGACTGTGACTGTGACTGCGGTGCTCCACAGGACGAGGCAGATGATGAAAGAAAAGAGCAGAAAAAGAGGCTGAGAGCAAACCTGCTGGAGAAATATCTTCTCTTCTGTCAGTGCCAGACTGTTGCCTCTTCCTTTATGACCAGGACATCATTCAGAGGGCACCACATCACACTGTTGTTTCAAGAGTCAATATTTTATGGGAGTGACTTTCTGGCAGTCTATCACCTGACCAGAAACAGTAAGGCCGGTGCGGCCTCTAGTTCACCCAATAAGAGCGTTTGCCCAATGTAGGCTGGGTTCTTTGCAGCTGCGCGGGTTCAAATCCGACCTGCTGTCCTTTGCTGCGTGTCATCCCCCATCTCTCTCCCCCTTTCCTGTCTATCCACTGTCGCTGTATGATAAAGGAAAAAGCACCAAAAAATAATCTTAAAAAAAACAAAACAGTAAGGCTGATTTACAGCTACTGTATTATGTAGCTGTACATATATGTATATGTAGCTTACATGTAGCTCCAGTTCTGAAAATACTTCACTGGCTTCCAGTAAACAAGAGAATCGAGTTTACTGTAAGATTCTGTTGTTCGTTTATAAAGCACGGGCTAGGACCAAATTACATCAAAGACATGAACCAGGCTTCAGGTCTTTACACGCCGGGTTGCTTGCAGTTCCCTTTATAAGAACAAAGACTGGAGAAGCAGCTTTCTGTTTATGCTCCTCATGCCTGGAATAATCTCCCAGAATGCCTGCAGATTGGCCAACAGTTTACCGTTTTTTAAGTCAGGTCCTAAAACATTCCTGTTCTCCAGGGCTTTTCAAACCTGCACAACCATATTCATCATTGTGTCTTTTATCATCTTTTATTATCTTTTATGTGTAATCTTATAATTCCACTGTTGTTTTTACTGTTAATAAATTAATGTACTTTGAATTACTAGTGTATGAATTGTGTTATATAAATAAATTGCCTTGACTAGATGTATTTAAAATGGCCTCAAAGACAAAAGCAGGCAATTTTTGAGAAAGTTCATGTGTAAAAAAAGTTAAACAATATCATCTGAAATCACCAGACAGTAACATTTTGTGTTATAGAAATAAATTGCCTTGACTAGCCTACTTGAAGCATATCATTTACATTTTAATCTGTTGGGCGCTATGATATTATTGAATTAGAATTGTGAACCTCATGGTGAGGCTACAGGAAAAAATTGAGGGGATCACCAAAGTGGTGAAAAATTGTATTCTGGAAAATATCCATTTTTTTAATCTTAAATAAATGGTACTTCAAATATACTGTAGATGCCCATCACATTCATCACTTGCTAAAAAATGAAGAAAGCCTGTTGAATTTCCCAATTTAATCTTTTATGGTTAATACATATCATGCAAAAACTGCTTCTGTAATTGCAAGAGCTTTCTAGAGATATTTCTAGCCATGAATCGTGCACATCCAAGTAAACAGGGCATGTATTTGTCTTCAGTTAGATTGAACTATGGCAAACACGTTATCTGCATGTATTTGTTCTAAACAAACACAGACACGAGGCTATCCAAGGACACAGACGATCAATACTTTCTGAAAAAGTGGACCACCTCTGCTGAGTTCAAATGAGGAAATAACTATACCTATACTTACAGTGTCACATTTAGTTTTAATTTAGCTATATTCTCAAACAGCATCGGAAAGCTGTTGTAATCATGAGAAGTTGGTAATTGAAATGTAGATGTCAATATTCAGTCAGTAATATTTATTTTTGTATTTATTAATTGATATGAATAGGAATCCTGACATTTCTCAGGCCACTGTCAGGTTCACATCTTTAAGTAAAAGGTTTTGAGTAAAATGTCACTGTTGGATGACTTGCCATGCAATTTGGTACACTTATGTCCCCCTCGGAGATGAATATTACAGTTTTTGCCTATTGCTTTCACACCTTTTGCAGAATTTGGCTCATTATGTCAAACCTCTACACACAAGCCAATCAGACATAGCACTTGGAGATTAACAACTCACATCTATACCAAAATGAAACAATCAAAAAAAATCAAGCAATAAAAACTTAACACTCCTTTCTAAAAATGAAATTCTTGCAACAAAACCCATACACACAAGCACTATTTGAATTATTCTTTCATATCACCAGCAACACACTGCAGTCTTTGTGTTTCTATTTTTATTGTCATGTTCTCAGACTCAGTCTTCTGTAAAACTCAAAAGTAGAAACAAGAGTTTTTACAAAAAAAAACTCTTACAGAAATAAAGAAAAATAGAATCAAAATCATCAAATTTAGCAACAAAAGTAAAAAACAATTACTGGATGAATTGCTATTGGGGGGAAAAAAAACGCATGTATGTGTGTGTGTGTGTGTTGTGGGGGGCTTATGGATGCCACCTTCTGTTCAGATCTGACCTCGTCAACATCACAGGCGATGTCTCTTCCACGTCTGACTCCTCTCTCTTTGTCCTCCTCTTTCTGACTCTCATTGCCTCCATTCATTCATTTTTCTTACAGTATTTCTGAATTGCTAAAACACATTTTTTGAATGTTTCTCTCGCTTTCTCAAAACCTTAAACACAAATCACCAAACTTAAGCTACACTGTCAAAACCTTTGACTTGTCTTGCTATATCAAACAAATGCTTCAGAACTATGTTATCTTTACCCAAAACCAAACACTGTTTTCAGATAACACACACATCCAGCTAATGCATAAACACTACACAGCAGTCATTACACACTGCAGAGATAAATGCAAAACACTGCACTCAGGGCAGAGCAGGGGGAAAATTATATTTATTATGAAGTACTTGCACAATCCTGCACACAAATGTAGTCACAAACATTTGTAAAACAGAGAATACGATTGTTTGTGATATTTGGAAATGTACAAATAAAGTGTTTTAAAAAATAACAAAAATGTAGTCACAAACAAAGTATGCAGCAGATCAATAGCAAGCAATATCTTGGAATCATTCTGCCTCAGAATCATGCCTCTGGGCATGGTCAGGCCACAGGACCTCATCAACGTCACAGGCAATCCTGTCCCATGCCGAATCCAACCTTGAATCGCTTCCACTCCAATGTTGTCACATGCTGCATCCATTGACTGAATGAAATTTTCCTGTGCATAAGGATTTCTGTCATAGACCTTCCACCTCCATGCAGAAAAACATCTTCAATGGGATTAAGGAAGGGAGAGTATGGTGGGAGGCACACATTTATAAAACGTGGGTTATTTTCAAACCACTCACGAATTCTAGGACCACAATGAAAGTTCACATTGTCCCAGGTTACCACATACATGGGATGCTCTGCCTGCTCATCACCTCTCTGTTCACGGCGCTATGATATTATTGAATTAGAATTGTGAACCTCATGGTGAGGCTACAGGAAAAAATTGAGGGGATCACCAAAGTCTATGGCGAAAAATTGTATTCTGGCAAATATCAATTATTTTTGCGAATAAACAGTGGATGCATTTTTAAGGTATCACACAGAGAAAATGTCACAGTAATTACAGTACATGTATTTAAAATGGCCTCAAAGTCAAAAGCAGGCAATTTTTTAAGAAAGTTAATGTGTAAAAAAAAAAGTTAAACAATGTCATCTGAAATCACCAGACAGTAACATTTTTATTAAACTGCGTACTAATATGCAATATGATCAAAGTCAGATATAAATTATAGGATTCAATCACATTTTATAGTCACTGTCAATAGACTTTATGGTTGATGCTCAGGTCAGGTGAAAGCTTCCAGTAATTCACTCTATCTTATTTACTATGAAGCAACAGAGTGCAAAGTCTGCTCGAGTTGTTGGCAGGATTAAAACTGATACGGTTCCACATAAAAATCAATTATGGATAAATGAATAATCTTGTGAAATGTAAGGAACTATAAAAGAGCCGGCCTTTCTCTGGTCCACACATGAAGACAGAGGCAACAGGCTGACACTGAAAGAAGAGAAGATATTTCCCCATCAGGTTTGCTCTCAGCCTCTTTTTTTCTGCTCTTTTCTCTCATCATCTTCTTTGTCTTGAGGAGCAGCTGCTCAGCTTTCTTTGTAGGTATTTCTCACTCGTATTTTTCTTTTCTTATTTAAGGCAATCAATCGTCAACATCTGCATCTTCTCCACCATGAGGATACTGACTGTGTCTCTACTTGTTTGTGCCATGATGGCTGGCGGTGAGTATCGGTTGTTGCTTTTGTTTTTTTCAATAAAGTTCTTTTTACCACAGTGACATACCATACCAAGCAGCAGTGCCTTTTGAAAAATCTCAAATTGTCACATTCAGCTGTTCATATTCCTTTTTCGCAGGTGATACCTGCTGCTGGTATTGTGTACCCTGCAGTGAGTATCAGTCTTTCTTTTTTTTCAACAAAGTTCTTTTTATCACAGTGACATACCATACCAAGCAGCAGTGCCTTTTGAAAAATCTCAGACTGTCACATTCAGTTGTTCATATTCCTGTTTCCCAGACTCACAACCCTGCTGCTGGCAATGTTTACCCTGCTACATCATTGGTGAGTATCAGTCTTGATACAACAATTTTGTGTAGTTATTAGCAAGCACAACTTTATTCATGTAGCACACTTTACAGTAAAGCAAAACACACTGGCACCACATATACTGTATTATACTCTTAAATTCATGCATACATTATGTGCTGACAAACAGTTAAACACAACAAAAACAAATGCAATCACTTATGTCAGGGGTGTCGAACTCAGTTTCCCAGAGGGCCACACTGGAAAATGAGAATCACATCAAGGGCCAGACGTAGAGTTTATTGACATTTATTTTGACTGTATTACTGCATGTCTCATATACTGTAGTCTTCTCACTTACATTTTGGGCCTCTTGAAGTTCTTCAGCCAGCGACAAACACATTGAAAAAAGCGCCAAAAAAGGACGAAAAAAGCATCAAAATTGCCTGAAAAAGTGAAAAAAATATCACAAAAAACACCAAAACATTCCGAAAAAGTGCCAAGACATTGAGTAAAGCGTCAAAAATGTTAAAACAAAGTGCCTAAAGCCGGAAAAACGTGACAAAAACTAGGTGGGCCTAAATTTATTGTGAACCTAAATTGAAATGCGGGCCGGATCAAAACCTGCGAGGGGCCGGATTTGGCCCTCGGGCCACGAGTTTGACACATGTGACTTATGTCATACAACATAACAGTAACTAAGATAAAGTAAGATTGGAATCTGACTTTTTGGCATTTGTTTTACAATATAAAAGGTATAATTCCATAGAGATTTTTTTACAGAGAAACAGCATGTGAAGTTAAATCTAATTTGAAAAATCTAACTTGTGAAGAAGCAGGAGAGATCACGTAAAGAAGCTAGCTGGGAAAATCTAATGTGGTCTAAAATAAAGCTCAAATTTACTTGTTTGTTTTCATTTTAGAATTAATGAAGGAGCATCTGTCCTTAGAAAACACAACTACCAACAGCACCGTGCCTAATGTAGAGGGTGCAAGCTCCACTGCCTTTTTCACTCAAACCTCAAATGTTAAGGCCTCAAGTTGTCCCCCAAACTGGAAAAAATCCGGTGAACGCTGCTTCCTTCTTGTGACAGAAAAGAAGAATTGGGCTAAAGCTCAGGTAATCTGTATGGATTCAGAGTGCTTTTAAAGCTTCCTGGTGGTATTGCCTTGCATGCTTGTTTAATTGACTTGTTTAATTCCGTGCATTTGGCATTTCCACTGTAGCTGAACTGTCAGGGCTATGGAGCAAACCTTGCATCCATTCACAGCAACCAGGAGAACAGTGACATTAAGCAGATGATATCTGAAGAAACATGGATTGGAGGCTCGGATTGCCAAGAGGTAATATTTCATTACACAGGGTTTTGATGGTTCTGACATACTGAAAGGAATTTAATTTATTTTTACGGTATTTCATTATATTCTTTATTTTCTGTCTTCTAGGAAGGAGATTGGTTCTGGATTGATGGTACAAGTGTGACTAAGTCCTTCTGGTGTCCAGGAAAACCTGATAATACCAAACAGGAGTGCTGCATGGGGATTACTGTTGGAGGTAAATCACAAAAAGACCATAATATTAAATGACTTAAGGCAGTAGTGTTGTTTTTGTAAATGTAGCAAGTTAATGGCATTGTTGTCAGTTAAAGTCATAAGTGATGAAGGATGCTGTGATAAACAATACAGCTGGTGGAAGAAGTATTCAGATCATGTATTTACATAAAAACATATCAAGTATCAAAAGTAGTACAACAGGACTCATATGCATAATGGCTCATTTCAGAATGAAGTATTATTATACTTTGTATTAATAATCTGACTTTAGAACGTAACTAAAGTTAACAAATACATTAAGTGCAGTAAAAAGTACATTTCCCTTTTACTCCAAAAAGTACGAAGTGGCAGAAAATGGAAACACTCAAGTAAAGTACAAGTAGCCTAAAATTGTATTTAAGAATATGTATTTAGTAATTTTCCACCACTGAACACATTATTCTGTTTAAAGTAATACTTTAAGAATTAAATTTTCTTGGGATTCATCTTGAGATCAATATTTTTCTGAATTTCACATTTAAGTCACCTTTGTTCTTCAGTTCAAACGTAGCTGTTTGTCTTAAATCAGTGTCTATAAGATTATTAGACTGTTCCAGGTTTTGGTTGTTGTAGCGCTGACTGACTTTGACTGTGTTTTTGGTGTTTGCAGACAAATGCTGGGATGACAAAAATTGTGGAAATCCGCACCAATCAGTCTGTGTCAAGCCACTCTAATGATGCCTGAGCCGACACAGAGGCATGCATCACCATCAATCACACCAACACTAAAAGGGCGTGTGATTGTGTGTCTGTCTGCATACTCATCTGTGTTTGTGTCAAAAACATTACCTAAAGGTTTAATTATCACATATCACATCTTTTAATTCTTTGCTACTGTTGTAACTGCCTAAAGGATGAAACGACAAGTGATGTAAACAGCAGCTGGAGATCCTCTTAGAGCTTTTAATAAGAGGAAATTGAATGGTTATGAAAGTCATGCTTTCCGCACAATCGTACTCTTTCATGTATCATGTCAAATTAAAACCATGCATTGAAACAAACTGTTGGGTGAGTCTGTCAAAAGTCTACTATTCACCTATCTTACTTCAAGCGCACACTTATTGATACGTCATCCAAATGTGACGTGACCTTTCTGTTTTACAGGTTTTTTTACAACAGCTTACACACAAAATCTTTTCATGTCACATGATTTTTTATGAATGTTTACATATTACCACTAAAATTAACTTTTGCCTCTTATTTTCAAAACATACACATATAGAATTTACTTCTTTAAGAAACAAAGTAATAAAAATGCTAAGACAAGCTAAAGCCAAGTTTTTCATTGATACTATTAAAGAGGCAAGAGGAAATGGGAAGAAGATATGGCAAACTATCAACAAGCCGAATGGCAGAAAACAAATTCATAATAAAGAATTAGAGTTGAAAATTAACACTAAACTAGTTGTAGATCCAACCATCTTATCTACAGAACTAAATACCTTATTTTTCGTCTCTGTTCATGAAATAACCGAACTCTGTAATTCACCTAGCTACTCTATGCACCATTAATTATGCACAGCTGTTTTTTCACCTACAACAAATAACTGAAATAGAAGTAGCAAATACCATCAATGTCTTAACAAATTCTAAGGCAATGGATATCTATGGCCTTGATACACATTTTTTAAAAAGGCACAAAGATACCATTATACAGCCTATTACATTTTTGATTAATCAGTCCTTACTACAATCATTTGTGTCATCAGCATGGAAGTTGGCCGTGGTCACACCCATTTTTAAATCAGGTGAAAGATCAGATATGACAAATTATTGGCCAATCAGTATCTTGCCTGTTGTTTCTAAAATAGCTGAAAAATGGGTGGCTAAATTAATGATTCAACATCTCAATAAAAGCTATAATTCACTTCACCCTATGCAGTTTGGATTCAGGGCCCATCATTCAACAGAAACAACCAACTGTTTGTTTTTGGAAAAGGTTAAAGGATACTTAGATAAGAGTTCTTTTGTTGGTGCTGTCTTCCTAAACCTAAAGCGAGCTTTTGATACTGTTAATCATGAAGTTCTTTTGTCTAAATTAACATATTTCAATTTCTCTGAGCAAGCTCTCAACTGGATAAAATCATATCTGTCCAGTAGAAAGCAATGTGTTCGTTAATGATTCAAATTCCCCACTGTGTGAATGTCCAGTAGGGGTCCCCCAAGGTTCCATACTTTGTCCAATCTTGTTTACAGTGTATAGAAATGACCTGCCAGAGGCTTGTAAAAACGTTGATGTCCAGATGTATGCAGATGATGCTGTATCTTTACACATGCTAAGAATTATCAAGAGATAGCATCCATACTTACATCTGCTATGGTTCACATTGATGACTGGCTCACTAAATCGTGTCTCTACCTAAACACCAAAAAAACTGTTTGTATGGCGTTTACAAAACAAAACATGAAGGTGTCACATTCTAATGTGTTCCTTAGAGGACAGGAGCTTAATATTGTTAATGAATTCAAGTATCTAGGAGTCATGTATGACTCCACCCTATCGTTCAAAGGACATGTGAAAAAGGTGGCAAATAAAGTTTAATTTAATTTGCAGAATTTCAAACAAGTTAGAAACAGTTATTTCTTGACAACAAAGCCGCCAAGTTGTTTTTGTATACTATGATCCTTTCACATATTGAGTATTGTTTTACAAACTGGTCACTAACTAGCAGAACTACTCTTAAAAGCATTGAATCTCTATTTAAGAAAGCCATAAAAACTTTTGATAAAAAGGCATTGTCATTTCACCATTGCGATATCTTACAGAGACATACATTTTTAAGTTTTGAAAATTTTAAACATTTTAGGTATGCTTGTTTGATATATAAAGTGTTATATAATCCCCCCCCGCTGCATGGCTTCATTCGAAGACTTGAAAGCGGGGGAAGTACACAGGCTTCAGTAAAAAAGGATTGCGATACCATTTAGACGCACAACTTTTGGACAAAACGTATTGTCAATAATTGGAGGTAAGCTCTGGAATAGTTTGCCCCTCCCAATAAGAGTGCCCTACATTCAACACTTTTAAAACTCATTTAAAACAGGGGCTTCTAGAAAACTAGAGATGCACTCACTATTAACTGTCACATTTCCCTACCCATACACTCTCACTGGTAAATCGAAAGCAGTATAGAGATGGATGAATGACGTCTTGTCATGTATCATACATCATGTATTTTGTTACTTGTTTATTAGTTTGTTTTGCCAATGTCACTATTTTATGTGCCTTAATGAGCGCTGTATGACTGCTGGTTGTCTTTTTTACTCGCATGTCACCTGCCTATGGACTGCAGATGGAAAGTAGTTACTTTAACTAATTCTGGCATATTTACATGGCGTTTTATACAACAATGTTCATGAATACCGTATGCATGGTCCCCATTAAATAAACCAATAAAATAAAAATAGACCTTATAAACAGCAGCTGAACTAAGAGCAAAACTGTCATGTTAAACACCCAGAAAGTATGAAGACCCATGTGTAAAATTGACAAAATATATAACCAACAAATTGTAAAATAATCCCGTTTTTAAAACTCTGTACATTTTGTTTGTTGTTTTTTTCATTCTGCACATTTTCAGTCTAGCAGGTCATTTCTGCCAGATTAATGTGTCCAGCATCAAGTGTAAAGCTGATAGTTTCTTCTACTTCTTCTACAACTAAATGTGACTTAAAATGTAATAAAGTTGGCAAGTAAAAATAAAAAATAAAGTAGGCTACATAAATATAAACCATTGTTAACAAATGGAAATTTAGTAACTCTTACCCCCATTTGGAGTTACCATTACTATTCTTGCAAAATTTATTCCACAAGTGTCGTTTTAACTTAACCTATGAAGCTAAACAAAATCAAATGAGACAAAAAGAACCAGAGAACAGATGGAACTGGAAAAGATTGTAGCTTTATTGGTCATAACAGGACAGCTACTCGGCATCTTGCTCCACCACAGTGGTCTTCTCGCTGACGTAGATGCCGTCCAGGAACTTCCTGATGTCCTTCTTTCTGACCGTGGTGGCCTGTTGGATCAAGGCCGCTGAAAAGAAACAAAAGCCCGGTGAAGGGAGAGACCAGAACACATGCAACCACCGGTGAAATGTAACCAAGTACATTTATTCGAGTACAATTTTGGACTTTAGCATTTCTACATTATGCTACATTATACCAAATAATGTAATTTTTTTAACATGAAAGGAGACATCGTGGGAGAAGAACATTCATGCAGTTTAGAAATGACACTGGCTACAGCAGTTGTCTGTCTCATCACTGATTGAGATTAGTCAGCCACCGTGTGTCGCTGCCATCTCACCCACAGTGATGAGGTCACTCTACCCTTCTACGACAACTCACCCAGCCACTGAGCAGACAAAGCAAGTGCTTTTGGAAGGGGGAAATACACTTTACACCACTATTCATTTGACGTTACCTGAGAATTCAGATCAATACAAAATATAAATCAACCAATAAATTAGTTTATATAGGTTATACTCCACAACTACAATTATCCAAAACATGCAAGTGATGTACTCAATACATCAATAATTATAATCCAGTGTTACAATACATTACTTTTGGTACTTCAGGTATATTTTGGTGTCACTACTTTTGCTTAAAAGATAAAGGTATAGTGGAGGATTTTCACGAAAAAAAAAATAAATAAAAAAAATGCACATGCACAACACTACCTGCTCCCGAGAGGGAACGCCTATTAAATGTGTACACGAGAGCATGCACACGCCTAGTTCTCCTCGTGCACAGTCTGTTTACAAGTTGCTGTCGGCCATGAGGCAGCGGTCGGGCTAGAGGCGGCAGATAGCGAAAACTACCTAGGGACGAGCATGTACGACAGCCTTACTTAAACATAGAGAATGATTGACAACTAAGAGGACCAATAGTCTTGATGATCCACCCGGAAAAAGAAAATCCTCCACTATACCTTTAAGCATTTGAATGCAGGACTTTTACATTACACGTCATTTAGCTGACGCTTCTATCCAAACCGGCTTACAATTTCTATATATTTGAGAGGTCGCACGCCTCTGGAGCAACTAGGGGTTAAGTGTCTTGCTCAGAGACACATTGGTTGATGTAGCGCAGTGGGAATCGAACCCGGGTCTCCCACACCAAAGGTAGGGGTCATATCCACTGCATTTGTACAATGTCGTATTGCTACTTTGACTTAAGTAAAAAATTAGATTACTTCTTCCACCACTGCAGGTGGGTGGTTTAATTAAAGACCTTATATTAACACATGCCTTTTATTACTGAGGCCTGACAGCCTGCATGACATGAGCACTATTAAATACTAAATATGTTAAATGAAGACAAACTGAAGTCAAAAACACTTAAAGCCATCTGAAGCAATGACCAGATGTCTGGGCAACAGTTCACTTACTATAGACAATCAGTGGAACAATATTTTGGTGATATGATTGTGTATCGTTTCACAAAACTGTGGGCCAAATTAATTCCAATTATAAACAATATAGATTGGTAAATTGCATGTTAAAGCGTTTTGATGTCTTGGTAAATATTGACACTACTTCAGTTTGTTGGAATACATCAGCCATGTTGGGATGCGTCTGTACATTATTTGGAAAATGCCCGAATATGATCAACTATAATTGCAACAAGAACGAGATGTCGAAATTTGGAAGTGCATCTGTCCGAAAACTGCAAGTGTGTTCAGTACAACTGCTGTTTTATTTAAAAAAAAAAAAAAAATGTTTCAAGCAAAAAATTATAAAAAATTAATTAGGGCTGGATCCAAATATTCGTTCGATTGGGAGGTATTTGATTTTCAATTTTGGGATTCAAATTTGTTTTCTTGCATGCAGGCTGAAATTTACCGTTTTGTCAGTATTAAGCTGCTAGCTGCTGGCTAATTTAGGCAGCGCTATGTCGTCCATCTCTGCCAAGAACGGAAAAATGTAGAGTTGCAAGCAGTCTGATGGTTATACTGTGTATACTGGTGTCGTTTTCAGGCGATTTGACAAAAAAGGTTAACATAGTACAACCGTTAATTTCGCTAATGCTCTAGTGAGACACTGGCTTTTCATTCACAAACACTGCATCGGGCATCACTCGTCAGATAGTCCAGGAAAAACTCAGGTATTTCTATGCATTTTGAATGCCTGCAGCAAAAAATAAGTCTGATTCAACTTTTGGGGAAAAGCAACCCAACGTCAACCTGCTGTGAACCGTCATGTAACCGGAGATCAGACTCGTCCGTCCATATCGGGGTGTGAATTTTGGATCGTTGATCAGATTAAAAGGCAATTTACAGACATCATTGGCTGACTTTTAAAAAACACTACCGCTGCAAATAATCAATTACTTCATAAAACATATGTTTTTATACCATATTGCCAAGGCCTACTACCATTAAATGTAACAGGAAACTGAGCAATGAAAGAAAAAAGACAAGTGTAAAAAAACGTGCAAAGTAAAAGAAAACAGGCCACAGGGGAGGCTTTGACGGCATTGTCTAACCTCAATGAGTGCAGATGTAACTTTTACTGAGTCGGTTCTTGTACTGTTCCCTTCTCAGACACGTAAATACCATCCAAGAACTTTCTGATATCCTTATTTTTGACTGTGGTGGCCTGTTGGATCAGAGCAGCTGGAACAGAGAGAGGTTGGGATGATGAGCAACACGTCACACATGGGATTACAATCAATACAGGTGGAGGTGGGGGGGGGGGGGGTGTCAGACTGACAAGGGATGAGCACTGGAGTCAGGAAGTACTAAGATCATGACAGTTGTGTTTTTTGGCTCTATTTCGCATTTGTAAGGAAATAATGAGGTTTCAGCTTTATTAATGTGTTTACATCTGACATACGAAAAGTGAGATTTTTATAGTTCAACCCACACATTTTAGGGTACCAAAATGTATATGGCAATAGCATAAAATGAGTCATATTTAATATTTGCTAATCAGTCTTTCTAAAGGCTACAAACCATCAGCTTACAATTCTTCCCTTGTGATGCTTTGCCAGGCCTGTACAACAGCCAGATTCATTTGCTGCTCTTTTTTCAGTCTCGTCTCCCAAGTTAAATACATGCTCAGTTGGATATAAACCACTCAACACTATTGGTTTGTTGTGCTTTTGCATTCTCAACTCCTACATCGTTGACCAAAGCACATATAAAGCTGAAGCTCATCAATCTGTTTAAAGAGACGTCAAATGTGCTGTAATACAGAGCCAAAAAACAATATGCAACAGTCCTGCTTACAAACATGACTCTGTATACCAGCGGCCATAGAGGGAGAGGGAGATAGATGGATGTGCTCACTTCAATCACTGATAGTATTGTTTAATTTGTTCTAATGTAGAGAATTAAAAAAAGATGCTGAAATTAGTCTTGATATTACAGATAACTGAGGTCAGTGGGTTTGCAAGGTTTATCTGAGCCATTGATATTTTGTTAAGCTAATTTCTTTTGGACATTGATCTTTGCGTTTTCCTGGTAAAGTAATTGTTCTTCAGAGCTCTAAAGTAATTCAAGTCACTTTTGCTTAAGTGCTCACAACTCAGCTCATATGTAACCTTGATTGTGCTTTACTAAGAACAATGAGCCAAAAGTGCTTAAGAACCACTGTCTTTAGTCATCTTTGCAATCAAATACTGTAATTTGAAAAAAAATGCAAGTGCTGCAATTAACTTAATTCTACCATATACATTTAAATCAGAATTTGCTGCAGTTTCTAAATCACAACATGTATCAATAAGAAAACTGTAAGTGCACCTCAAATAGTAATGAGGAAGTACTACTTTATATGGCAGGAAAGGTACAAAAAAAAAGTTCAGGGAACTATTCTATTTGTTCTGTAGATTGGAAGAGGGGGCTATACATGAAAGTAGGATTTGACAGGATTAACTACATTTTAACACCATTTGACAGATGTAAACTAGCACAGTAATGTCTATAGTTTTGGGTCAGAGGTACCAGCCAGTCTGCCAATCACGTCACCAACAGATTTACTGATCCGTTTAAAAGTATTACAACAAGCTTCAAGGTAGCTTTAATGAACTGAAAGTGATTATATCACAAATCCTGCTAAGAACGTAATGACAAACAATCCGCAAAATCTTAGTTGAGGAGTTTTAAGAAGCAGAATGTATGAGTTCATACATGGGGAAGATTATTAGCAGGTGTAGTGTTATGAATCATTCCGCTTTAATGTTGTGAAAAACAAAAACAACTGCTGTAGAGAAAAAGACAGACCGTGTACCTGAGTTTGACACCAGCTCAATGTCGTTACCCTCCAGCACCAGCTCGTCCTTCTGGGCAGCTGAGACTGCACAATTAACACCTGGGGGGGGGGGGGGGGGGGGGGGGGGGGGGGGAGACATATTTTTAACAATTCACAATGGGATAAAATTACTGTCACACATGATCAAATACAGACAGGAAAGCAGACTGCACTTCTACAGCGATCTTTCAAACCTGAGAACAAAGTGCATCACTATGCCGCTAATTCACCCACACAGACGGTGGTGGAGCTTCTGTGCAAGGCGAGGGCATTTAGCATTTTTTCTTTCACAATTTTTTTTTTTGCAATTTTGTCCTCTAGAACACACCACCAAAGCAATCTGTATGTAGCTTAAATGTACTCCATCACTTATGCCACATCTTAGAAACTTGGATTTGACAGGAAATGACAATATTCTTGGACCCTTACTATAATATTTTCATAACTTGAAGCAGACTTACCAGCCCTCATTCGGACACGGCGGATGTACTTCTCTCCCAGGAAGTTCCTGATCTCGACCAGAGTTCCAGTCTCCTGAATGACGACGTTGATGGGAAAATGGGCGTACACAGAACGCATTTTGTACCGGAAACCCTGCAGTCAGACAGAAGCGAGAGGCATTGAGCCGAAACATAAAGGCAAACAAAATGAATGGTTCCACTAACAATAACCAGCCAGACAGAACAGAAGCCATGACTACAAAACATACTAGTACTACCACAAAGGCTGGGCACAGATGTTATAGCAGTTTGCCATCGGTACAGTTAGCATTTATCAATAACTCAAACAGCATCAGGTAAATGTAACTGTTGTCTCACCAAAGTGACTCCCTTGATCATGTTCTGGACGTGGCTGCAGATGGTGCGGACTGTGGCCAGCTCCTTCCTGTTTCCCCACCATTTATCCACACGAAGCTGAGGACAGTAAAGACACTCCCATTACTTTCACTGTCGGAAAACAAAAGCAATTTGAAGACATTGCTGACATCTGGGATTTTGGTACGGCCATTTTTACAAATTCCTGGCAATTTTTAGATCCAATTAATTGAGAAAAAAAAAAGCTGTCAGATGTATAAATATCCAAAATACGGCAGATGTTAGTTATCCATCACAGAGCTGATTAACTGTATTGAGCTGCCCTTTTGAGTTATTTGAGTGCATTGAGACTTCTTAATATTGTTATGCAACTTCCTTGTGATGTATGACCAACACATTTCCATGCTACAAATGCCCTGTACAGATCTGATTAGGCTGTAATTACCATCAACAAGATAATGATAATTTATTAATGTAATATGATCATGTGTTGACCTGCCAAGGGACAACAGATGAAAATTAGCTTCTGCTAACTGGCACATTCACATTTTGAGTGTAAACAAAAAATGTAAATTGATGTGCGTTGTCCCTTTTAAATAAATGAGTTATTGAACGTTTACAAATATGCAATAGAAGATAAACATACTGTAAACATGTAGAACACCTATCCCTGTTTTGTGCCTCAGTTTGATTCTTAGATCTTTTTTAGGGGTTATCGTAATAATGATAAACCATAATGCCCAGCTGTATTTGAGTATGCATAGACATTGCCGTTTTACTTTATCAGTCATATGTCCGTTAACAGGGTCACCAGTACAATGAATGTATTTGGGCGAGAGACAGGTCAGCTCAGCAATAAAAGTACTGAACTGTTCTGCTTTTCGGGCAAACAAGACTTGTTCCTCCTTACCTTCTTCTGTTTCTTGCCCAGCAGACTGAGCTCTAGGTTGATGTGGTTGAACTCCCTAACGAGTTTGCCACGGGGACCCTTGACCGTCACTGTCCGCCCCTTCAACCTCACCTCGACTGCACAAACAAAGGACACGCACACAAAATTAAGAAGCTAAACTCCACATACATTATTAAAGGTTTAAATGGCAGACACCTCGGGATTATCCTGATAGTGTGCAATAACCACCAGATTCTTACCATTGTCGGGGATGTCGACGGTCTGACTGCTGAGAATGGTCTTCATTCTATTAAAAAAAAAAAAAAAAAAGATGTAATGTGTTTAATGTTTAAACCCATGATCCCTTAGGACAAGGGTATTCAACATTTCTTCATCTAAGGGCAACTTTTAAAAAAAATCTAAAGTGGCCAAGAGCTACTTGCATCACATCACTTACATTTGTTTACATAACACACATGAGCTGAATGAATGAAGCTACTGTTTGTAACGTTATAAGTATGAAATTGCAATACCCAAAGCTTATGAAAAACCTTCACGTCAAGGTTCATTACTACTTTATATGGGTCACATAGCTAGCTACATCGCTGACAATATTCCCATCCAGGGTCCAAGAAAACATCACTTTAAATGTCTATGGCCCACAAAGTTAGCTACCTCACTTTTAATATCGTGGTATTGTGTGTCTCAGTTTGTCAACCTATTGGCGAGCCAGCTACTTGAGACCCCTGCCTTAGGGTAACGTTACGTGACAGCAGTTAACGTTAGCTACTTCTAAAGTTCAGATTAAAGAATGCAAAATATCCAGTGCCGACCTGACATGGTGTACATCAACTAACGTTACATTGATTTTACATTAAAACGTGGCCACTGTAAAATTCAGTGTCTAGCTGGAGCAACTCAGCACAGCCTCGGTGAGTTATAATTAGCATTTATGCTAACGAAAAAGCTAGATTAAGCTGTGCCACCGGTGTTAACCACGTAACAATGATAATTCTACTACATGTAAATGAGCGTAATTAGCAGTTGATACAACAACAATACTAGCTTTTAAAAATAATATTGTTAAACGCGAGAAGGCCCTGCGCATGAACAGGGCTACAACGCCAGGCCTCTGACAGACAGCGTAATCAATAGAAAAACAACTAACATATTGCTCAACAAACCTAAAGTAAAGGCAAATACAGCTTATAACGTGTAATACAATGCTGCCCGCATCTGGTATTTCAAAATTAAGCCACAAACATATTTAATTGACACAGATGGAGCCAGATGAAAACCGAGAAAGAATCTTTTCAGCTATCCTCACCTCGCCGGTAGCAGAGGAAAGGAGGAAGGAAGGACGTCACGACGCAATTGTAGAGCACGTACGTGCTGTCATCAGGCATTATAATCGAGCAACTTCATGATTATTTTCGTAGTATATGTCTGATATATTTATAACAGAAAATAGCAAAATAGTGTTGTTTTAAAATTGGGAACAAGTACCGACCGGCACAGAAGTTGTTTTATTGTCTAGAAAGAAAGACCGCAATTACTGTCAGTCGAGTAGGAAACACCTTTACATCAACCTTCTAAATGTTGGGTCTTCTTGTTTTCAACCTCATTATGGCTTACCTTGTTAAATAAAGGTTGAATTATAAAATACATCTCCAATACTTTACCAATGTACTCTTTTAGCGCATTTAACTGATGTTGGAAGGTTTTCCTATCTTCCCATTGTGCATACATTAAGTGAATGCAGCACCAGACCAAAGCAGCCGCTTGTCGAGGTTTGTTGCCAATGACAGTCGCCTGCTAGCTAAAGTCATGGCGCTGCTCAAACAAAGTTGTTGTATGGCTGGCCGTTTCTCCACAAACCATCTATGGCTGAGTCCCAGATACATCCCACATGTAAGTATTTCCACTGCTCGAATATTCTCCAACTATCGGTATTGGATAGCTATAACGGCTACCGTCTGGTGTAAGCCTGATCACGGGCCTTGCAGTACTTAACGTTATGTTTTGTAACTCAGCTGAAGTGACAGTAATGGCTGTTTAAACCTCCCCAAATAAGTGGCATGGTGCGCGGACTTGTAAACAGCATGACAGTGTATGATTGTACGAAGAGACTTGTGAAGCAGTGAGTCCTTGCTCTGCAGGTTTACACCAGCAGCCTGTCGGCTGTGGAGAAATCCTCCTCAAACCGGGCTGACAGAAAGAAGGAGCTTCTGGGTGACGACGGGCCTGATCTACAAGACTTCATTTCCGGGGAATTATCGGAGAAAAACAAGTGGGAAGAGTACAGAGGCAACCTGAAGAGAGAGAAAGGAGAGAGGTGAGATATTGCAGCAGTGAGAAAGTTCAGATCAGACCAGGTCAGACCAAGCCTTATCCACCAGACTGTGCTGAATTGAATCCCCTGATGTCTAATAAGTGGCATAACTGTCATACTTTTAAGGGAAATTGTTCGAGGTGGCATGCTACCCAAGGAGATCCTCATCCATCTTGTCTGACATTTGCAGTGTGAAGTAGTAATATTCGTAATGGTTTATGTTTTACTTAAAGTGTAATCGGTTTGCCCTATTTTAGTTGGCCCACCTCTGCTGTAAAGCACTGCAGGACACCCTGCCTTTACATTAAATCCCTACTGTTGCGTAGACTTCATTGATTCACTTGAATCTGTTTTATTTTACCAGGAAGGTGTTGTGTTGTCATTGGTTAGACCACACAAACTTGTCAGTGAAAGAGACAAGTATAAAAGAGACAAGTATCAGTAAACAAACAGAATACAAAACTGTAATGGAACGAGCAAACAGTAAGAGTACATGTAAATACTACGTTATGATATATGCTTGTATGTACATCATGTATGCATCTGTACACTAGGTATTGTTTGTATTGCATTAGAGACCCAAATCAACTTTATTGGCCAAGTATGTGTACAAATACAAAGAATTTGACTCTGGTTGTAAGTTGCTCTCGATTTACAGGAAGATAGTAATAGACATACCTGTACAGCTACAAACAAGGACAACAAGCTGAACAAAGATGGGTAATGCAAAATAAACAGAACTATTACGTACATACAAGTAGGAGAAAAAAGATGTATGTTTATGTTACCAATGGTGAAATGTATTCACAGATTCATCATGGAAGATCAAATGCAGTAAACATCACAGGCCAGCCAGTTCCTGCTTATCAGGCAAATGTTAATACAGAAAAAAAAACCTCAACCTCACAGGTGCCCCCCACAACAGCCCATACTACAGTCTTTGCCCTTCTGAGTGAACCTGGATTTCGTGCTGACTCGCTCATAGCGTCATACTTGGATAATCGTAATCGATCGAATCAAATCGTGAGGACACTGAAGATTCACACCCCTAATATATACAAACACACACATAATACATAAAATGCAACAAGTCAAGTGTTCTGTAGTGGATGTGGGGTGTATCAGGGTGATGCAATCTTGCGTAAGTTATGTATTTGATCTACACTACAATTTACTGAGGATCTGATGTAGTGATGTGTAGTTTTAGTTCTAAGAGATTGTAATTGTTTTCATATGATAGTTAGAGGGCTGACTGAGCAGCAATTGTTCATGCTTGTTTCCTCACCTTGAAGTTTTACTGCTGTATTAAAAAGGGCTAAGCAATTCTTAGACATTGGAAGTCAGACATACCTTCCTCATATGATGAATGGATGGACCTTAAGTCAAATATTGCTAGCTATGAACGGGTGATATTTAGAGCCTCAGGACGTCATGATCTGTTTATGAAAATGTGGGGTCCTTTTCTCTCCCTTATTGACAATGTATTATAAAAGATAATCCTTCCAATTATGTCTTATACCTTTGTATTGTAACCTTCTAGTCTTGTAAAGTCTAAACATTATTTATTTTCTTCTCTGAGACCTAAATCAAATCTGCATTGATCTGTATTTTTTTTTATTTTATTTTATTTTTTGGGGGGAGGGGGCATTAAGCTGGGTCAAGGGGTTAATAAGTTCTAAAGCATGTCACTGTCGACTCTTAATTTTTTAGATGATGTTCATGTCATGTTCAAAAAGTTAAAAAATAAATATTAAAAAAAAAGGGTAAAGCAAATCACAGTATGATAAGAACTCGCTAAGGTAGCTATCCCTTTTTAATATTTAATTTTGGGCAATGTTGCATTTTGTTCAGTAGGACATCTTTTATGGTTTTGAATGTACACTATTTCTGAATCCTTTATCTATAAAAGTTTTTTTTTCTGTTGAATTTTCACAAAAGCTACAATGACATACATACATACATACATACATACATACATACATACATACATACATACATACATACATACATACAGTGATAAAAGATTGTATCCACATCTTCTTCACCTATAGTGGTAAATGACTGCTGCTATTTTTGTGACAGGCTGCGCCTTCCCCCATGGCTCAAGACGGAGATCCCCATTGGAAAAAACTACAACAGGCTGAAGAACACTCTGAGAGACCTGAACCTGCATACAGTGAGTTGTGTAGACAGGTGACAAGTTAAAGGAATAGTCTGCGTAAGTGAGTGGAGAAATGCAGATGCTTCAAAAATGACGGGGGGGCATTGACATTAAAAATGTTTAGTTCCACCTGTACCCTTTTGATGTAAGGGTCACAACAAATCCATTCAATGTTATTTTATTAGTTATATTTAACTAACTTTATTTATACTTATCAGAGCTTACTGTAAACATTATAACATGCAAGGGGAGACAAAAAAGTTATGTTATAATAGTTGTTAGCTTGTATTGAATTTTGACTTATGGCATTTTGAAACCCATACGCAAAAGAAATACTTGCTTCAACTATATCCTTGAAATACATGGGCTTAAGTGATATAGTGAGTTTTACCTTGAAACTACTTGCTTATCAGACTAATATGTCTGATAAATACTACTGACACTGAAGACAAGTCCAATAAACATGTCAGTCAGTTCTTGTGCATTTTTAAGACTGTGTCTGTTTTTTCTCAGGTGTGTGAGGAGGCCAGGTGTCCTAACATTGGGGAATGCTGGGGGGGAGGAGAGTACGCCACAGCCACAGCCACCATCATGGTAATCCTCCTGGCACACTGCGACTGATTTCTACTGACTGTTACAGAAAAGCACACAAAAAAGGCACTTTGATATTATCTCTGTGCCTAGTAAATATGCACGTGTCTACACAAGCTAAAATTTTCCAAAAAAGAAAAAAAAAATCATATTTATTGCTTTAGGAAATGCTTCCAGTTTCACATAATTTTATAAATATATGTAAAATCCATAACTCACACATTTAATAAAACTATACCTGCTGCTTGTGTATTAGTAACATATGACAAGAGATACATATCTGTACAGATTATTTGCTCCAGTCCTATGACATACATATACTAAGTTCCCTCCCCCGCTCTCTTTATATGTAGCTGATGGGGGACACATGTACCCGTGGGTGCAGGTTCTGCTCCATAAAGACTGCCCGACGACCTCCACCTCTGGACCCAGACGAGCCCTACAATACAGCCAAGGCCATCGCTGCCTGGGGACTGGACTATGTTGTTCTCACCTCAGTCGACAGAGATGGTAATGGCTCCATAACTCTACCCAATTCTTCCCAGGTGTGACTTAACACCAAAGGTTTACAAAAAATATACACAAATTCTAAATAACCAACCAAGTTTTGTCAGCAGTGATGGCATGTAAAGCCACATTTTCCTCCATCCACACACATAGATATTGCTGATGGAGGGGCAGAGCACTTTGCTAAAACGGTCTCCAACCTAAAAGAAAGGTACAGTATAATATCCTATTGCTTTTGGATTCATTGGGTGTTTGTATCTTAATATCTGTGCAAAATAACCAACAAGCACTTTTGTCATCCTCATTTTAGGGACTCTCAGATCCTGGTTGAATGTCTGACCCCTGATTTTCGTGGTGACCTGGCAGCAGTAGAGAAGATCGCCCTGTCAGGGTTGGATGTATATGCCCACAATGTGGAGACAGTGCGAGAGCTGCAAAGGTACTGACTGAACCTAAACACATCGCATCTGTATTTTACCAGCTGTTACTATATTGGCTGTAATTCTTTTATAAGATGACGAATGCTCAAGGCTAGAAACTGAGCATCTAATCTCTGTTTCAACATTAAGAAAAGGCTGAAGGCTTTGACTTCATCAGCTCTTCAGTCTCATTTTAGTGTCTTCTGATCAGTCACCAAGCCAAAGAATATCAGGGTTTTTGAATAATGAGAATGTCTCTTGTAAAGGCATCATTAGAAAATGGCAGACAACAAACCTTTTATCCTTTGCATGAAAGTAAAATGTGTTTTATGTTAAACTGCTTTTATAGCAAAGTTTTAAAGTCACCAATCACATGTTCTAATGTAAATACAAACTTTTACAGCTTGTGTCCATACATGCACAAGCTGACTGGTATAATATCTGATTTATATTTTTAAAAATACTGTATTTGTGTGTAGTTGTTTTACTCTACTTGGTTACAACAACTCCGCCACAAGAGGAAAGCCAGTTAGTCATAGGCAGGAGGACAGTAAACACACACACACACACACACACACACACACACACACACACACACACACACACACACACACACACACACACACACACACACACACACACACACACACACACACACACACACACACACACACACACACACACACACACACACACACACACACACACACACACACACACACACACACACACACACACACACACACAGACCAGCAGGGGGCACATAACAGGCAGGCTTTTACATTTATATAATACTTAATTCAATACATTGTACACATTTCCTCCAGGGCAGCATTTCAGGCTCACAAATGGGTTCTTGCTTTAACCCCTGCACATCAGAGCCATTTCTGTTAGTATGGGGAAGACACAATGTAGAAGTGTTTGATTGTTAATTGTTTATGGTAATCTGGGTATACATTTTAAAGTATAGGGGTATATATTTACCTTTTCAGCCAAGGTGTCTATCTGTCCCATCTGATTGCAGGTTTGTACGTGACCCCAGAGCGAACTTTGACCAGTCTCTGAGTGTCCTGAAGCACGCTAAAAAGGTCAAACCAACTGTGCTCACCAAGACTTCCATCATGCTGGGACTGGGCGAGACTGACCAACAGATACTCAACACCTTGACTGGTGTGTACACATAGGCATACTTCCAGAAATGTTGACACAAAGTACAACAATTTCCTGACTACACTGTTGTGGTGATGTTGCAGAGTTGCGAGAGGCAGGAGTGGACTGTCTAACACTGGGCCAGTACATGCAACCCACTAAACGCCACCTAAAGGTAACATATTACACTTTATGCAGTATTTCCACATTTACTAAGAAAAATGCACATTTGGTAAATGATTGCACACTGTGACAATGTATGTTTGGGTCTAGGTGGAGGAATATGTCACTCCAGAGAGGTTTGCCCACTGGGAGAAAGTTGGGAATGATATGGGATTCATGTACACAGCCAGTGGGCCACTTGTGCGATCCTCCTACAAAGCAGGTGAGAAACACACCCGGCACAGTTTTAACACGCACAAGTTATGGACGGCCCAATCTATCCCAGTGACATACAGGACGACTTTATTTTATTCTACAATTACAGAATATTCAGATTCAGCTGAAACTCATTCAAAGTGAATCAGTGCATAAAGAGTGCAACAGCAGCATTAAGGGTCAATTCACCCAAATTGGAACAAAATATATTTTCTCACTTACCCCATGTGGTATCTAGACATGCAGATGTGTTTGGGTTGAGATATCTGCCTCTGAGACATAATACAATGTAGGTGAAAACAAGTTTGTTTATGCTGACAATTTACATTTGAAAATTCAGCAGCAGTAACATCTTTCGAAAATAATGATCAAGTAGTTCCAATGAAAACTGTTCAGTGAGGTCTGTGGTCTATCCAGAGTAACTGGGACATTTTTTTCTACTTGGAACTTTAATGAGATCTCAAAACATCAACAGTTAAAATGCAAATTATTTGTGTGGCTAAGAAGTAAGTGTGAGAACATGCATTTTTTTGTAAGTTGGGTGAACTGACCCTTTTTAAAGGGGAACTATGTCTTTATTTTTTTTTTTAGCTTAATTTACCTTAACTGAACAGCGTCTGAGTCTTTGGAATGGTTATATGACTTTTTTTCCGAGTTGAATGGTGGTCTGTCTTTTCTCCTAACAGGTGAGTTCTTCCTGAAGAATCTACTGAAGAAGAGAAAAGCAGAAGTCACTATAGCAGAATGAAAAGCACCAAACCAGCAGCTTCTAGGGGCTTTCTCCCTTTAGTCTCGTCCCTACTGTACCTATAACTATACACATTAACGGTGACACAAATCGTTTACTCCTGCCGTACCATAATGCATCATTGTAAGCTGTAGTGCAGGAAACACTTTTACCAAACTTAATATGTAACATATTACCAACCTGGGGTAACGAGAGGGCAGATAGCATTACGTGAGAGTACTGAAGTGACATTAGCAAGTACAGGGACCATTCTATTCTTTTTCGAGCACGTTCTCCACCTTTCACCTGCGACAACCCAAAGGTCTTAACGTTTTAGTGAGAGGACATCAAAGAGAACAAGCAGCAGTTAGAGGCCTGCAGCTATGTAGATGAACTACAGACTCTGTCCATGTACTTCTGCCAGGAGAAAATACAGCCTAGTGATAGCAGTAGCTGTAATTTGCTGTCTCTGCACCTCAGGGGCCCCTAAATCAAATCCACCGTGAACTCCCTCCCCTCAGGGGCCCCGGACTTCAGGTAGAGCGCGACTGATCTTTAACCACGAGCTCTTTGATGTCTGCTGCTTCAGGGTTGATTTTAATGAAGCGTTTAAGGGAGTTTTTTTTTTTTTTGGTCTATGGGTTCTTGCAGTGGCTTAAATTTCAAACAAATCTATGGTTGCTGAAGACTTGTAACACTGTCGAACGCGGTTTTAAATTTCTACTACATTGGAAAAAATAATATTTAAGCCCAAGTTGGCCTTTTGTTAGGTACAGAAGTATAAAAAGAGGTACTTTTGATATCTGTATCGGATAAAAAGCCAATTTGGGCTCTAATGTAAAATTGTTTATACTTTACACTTGTACAAGAAAGATGTGTGTTTATTTTGCACACTAATTGTTTAGACAAAATCTTTAAAATGTACATTTATATTTAAAGAATTAAAACTCATCAGCCGATATTTGCTGGTTGTAATTTGTTTTTCTTTCTATTTGGAATTATTAACAGGCACAAATTGAGGACACGTCACATTTTATTGCATCTCCATTTTTAGTAAACAGTCAATGATACATAGAATACTGATTAACATACAGTAAGATTCATAAAAAATATTTTTTAAAAATAGTATAAAATTGTTTTGCAATTTAGCAACACTACTTGATTATCTAGTAAACACTGTCAAAGTAGAGTCACAATAAAAGTGTTCATATGGAATAGGTGCATCTGAAATGTTTGGTTGACAAATGAAATGTATAAAATTAACCGTTTGTTGATGGTTTATCACTAAACATCTTCCAATGATTCGAACACATTCATGGATCACATTCACACTACATTGGACTGAAGGCTCAACTTCTTCCTCTCAGACCCACTGCAGGGGAGCAGTTAGTCACACAGTTTTGGCCTATTTCGATAATTAGGCGCGTACCAGCAATAATAAAAAGGTTAAGAGAGGAATGTGTTGCGTATGAGGAGATGAAATGAGTTTTAGACTTTGGCTTTCTTAGTGGGAGGTTCACTGGCAGCGATGCGAGGACAAGCAGCTGCTGGAGTGTAGGGAATTCGTGTTGCGGCCACTTTCTTACCGATGGTCTCGATCTGTAGACAGAAAAAGCAGCAAAATGATACAAGTCCGTTCACCAACTTTGATTTTGTACGAGATGTGTTAACAGTGCATTGTGTGGTGTGTTTTCATTCTGTCTGCTTACCTGGAAGCCAATGTTCTGGAGGTGAGGGTGGAGGTGGTCCAGCACTCTGCGACCATCAAATATAAAGGCCGGCTTCAGCATCTTCTTGTAAATCTTTTCATAGTCCAGCTCCTATGGTGGAATTTGAGGGTTATAACGACTTAAAGGTTCTTGTTTTTTTATTCCAAGATGGAAGCAATTTATAAAGATGGTAGGAAAACAATGTGTGATTGTGACCTTAAACATGTCCCACTCAGTGCAGATGACCAATGCGTGTGCACTCTGGCAGGCCTCGTAAGGGTCCGAGGTCACAGTCACCAGCTCTGACACTAAGAAGAAGAAAACAGTGAAGAGTTGCAGGTTCTCATTTCAGCTAGTTATCAGTACAGTGTAGCATTCCAAAGAAAGAAGAAATGACAAATGAAGAATGTTTTTGTCGTGTGCATTTTGGATTTGCACCTTTTTGGTATTTTATATTTGCCCCATACCAACAATTTCCCTTAAATAATAGTCCCTTTTTAGTTCCTTTTTTTTTTTTTTTTAAACAAATTAGCAAACATCTCCTCACGGTCCGCTTACTGTCCATCTGTGTGTGCACTGGAAAATTAAAGGGGCGCTATGCAGTTTTGGCCATTTCTCTACAGATCTCCGCCTACAGCTTGGGAATAGATATTTGGCAGCTCCTATGTTTACTTGTGTCTGACTCCTCGCTCGGTCAGTCTGCCGTTTCCTCTTTCTCTGTTCCTCCGACAATGCTTTCCTAGCTTTCTGCTTCTTTTTTGTTGGCTCAGCCATGACAATAGTGTGAAAAACTCCATCGCTACCTTGTTAGCCGGTTCCTGAATGGGCTTATGTGTGCAGTGCCGTAAAGCAACGCGATACTTCCTGACAATGAGGCCGGTGGCTCTCCGGCTGAAAGATTTTTCTTTAAAAACCGGTGTTCATACACAGCCACGTAACCACTGACCATGCAATCACAGCCTTTGTTGCATGTCTTCACTCTTCTTTCTCTCACCCCATTTCCTGTACACTCTGCTATATCTGATGTAATTAAAGGCAAATAAATTCCCAACAAATATTTACTAAGTATTTTACTAAAAAAAAAAATTTGGAAAGAACACCCACCTCTTTCTGGATTGTCCTCGGAGATGTTGGGCTGGGAGAGGTCATGAATTATTTGTTCCTTGAGAACTTTGGGGTCATAGATGAACAGCTTGGCTCCCTCATCCATCAGATACTTAGAGATGTAGATACTGGAAGACTCCCTGGAGTTGCGACACACACACACACACACAGTTATACAAATAACCCTAGGTTAATGATCAACGTAAGGCTGTTGAAAAAGAAATATAGAAGAAAATAACAGCGGTGACAAATGTCTACAAGGATGTGATGAAATGAGACTAACCTTGTGTCACCTGTGTCTTTTTTGAAGGAGAAGCCCAGCAGAGCAAGCTTTTTACCAGTAACAGTGTTGAAGAGGCAGTCAATAATTCTGCAGGCAAACCGCCGCCTTTGGTACTCATTCATGTCGATCACCTGAGAAAATCACAAACAGATTAGAGAAGGTGAACACAGCGAGCAGAGAAAAATTAGGTGCTGCTGTGTGTCATGTAGTTCTCACCTGCTGCCAGTAGGAGGCTACTTCGGGCAGGTTGAGGGCCTCGCACAGGTACACCAAATTCAGCACGTCCTTCTGGAAACAGCTTCCACCAAAACCTGACCAGGGTGTTAAAGAAGCAAAGAGATAGAAGTCAACACTTAATCTGTGTTTATATTACTGTTAATATTAATGGACAAAGCATCTGGTTCGGCGAAGTGCTGCAAATGCGGAAGTGCGTTAAACCTGCGTTCTGACTTCCAGCAGGAGGCGAAACATGCGGTTGCAAAAGAGGTCAGAGGTCGGTTTCTGTAGAAGTCTATGAGAAAAGGGACCCACTCCTCACTTGATTTATTACCTCAGTAAACATTTTCACAATGAATACAGAATAAAGCAGGGGGTGTTTTAGGGCGGGGCTATGATGTGATTGCCAGTGAAAGTGTGTAAGGTAACGTGGCTTCTCCCTCACTCCTCCCTCTCGTCTAAAATCGTCTCATCCGCAACCAGGATGGCTGCGCCCGTAACGGCAAACTCGACGACTCATAGCAGATCTCTGCAAACCAATGGGTGACGTCACACATGCTCTGTCCATTACAGTCTATGGTTTTAACTTTATATAAACACTCACTTTAAACATCTTTTGGATGCGTTTCTTACCTACGCTGGCTTTGAGAAACTTGCTGCCTATTCTCTGGTCCATACCAATTGCCTTGGCAACCTCCTCCACATCGGCCCCGGTGGCCTCACAGAGAGCACTGATACTGTTGATGCTGCTGATCCTCTGTGCCAGGAATGCATTGGCTGCCTACACAAGCACACATTACTTTTTTTGTTAGATTGTACTTATGACAACTACAAAATAGTAAAGGCCACACAAAGGAAACAATTAGTGATCAATTAGTCAAAGCAAATTAATCAGCAACTATTCAGATAACCAATTGTTTTAGTCATTCTTCAATCAAAAAGTACCAAACATTTCCTGGTTCAAGCTTCTCAAATGTGAGTTTGATACTTTTCTTTGTCATATAAGATAGTAAACTGAATATATTTGGGTTATGGACTACAGCCCAACAGTTTTTGAGGCCGATAGTTATCAATATCTGGGAGTGTAAAAAATAATGTATTTAAACATAAACACATAAGACTAACAACAATCATTTTATAACAAAATGATTAATTAATTGAGACAATAATCATCAAATTAAATAAAAATGAAACAATGAAAATGATTGTTAGTTTCCGCACTACGCTCACCAGTTTGGACAGCTCGGACGACCATGTGTTGGTGGTGATGATGCGTGCTTTGGGGACCCAGTGTTCATAGACGGCACACAGCGCTCGGATGGCCCTTTGACCTTCGGCTGTTTCGTCTCCACCAATCAGGACGCGGTCTGGCTCCTTCAGATCCCGCACGGCTGTTCCTTCTGCGAGGAACTCTGGGTTGGACAGCACCTAAAGCAGCGGCATAACAGCCTTAGAAACTTGCAGAACAACAGATATCAGCGTTTCATTCTTATTCAACAATACACACTTGTAGGTTGAGGCTGGGCTTGGTGTTGGCATCAAATATCCGCCTAATGCTCTCAGCAGCTCGAACCGGGACGGTGCTCTTCTCTGTGACAATCTTGTAACCATCCGATACCTCCACAATCCGTCGGGCACACGCCTCGATGAACTTAAGGTCAGCCGCACGACCCTTCCCCATCCCATAGGTCTTAGTTGGGGTGTTGACCTGTGGGTGGAAGTACAACCATTCCCATGAATTCATTTATGCGCCATAAATGTCAGATTTATATCTGACGCTGGTCAAACTGTGCATCAGGAAGTGTGCGAGAGGTTAACTGATGGACTCACAGAGATGAAGACAAGGTCTGCGTCCCTGATGGCTGAGTCTATGTCTGTAGAGAAAAACAAATTTCTCCCTCTGCATGATTCAACCACCTCTTTCAGACCCGGCTGGAGTGGGAGGAAGAGGGAAAACAAGACAGGGAGGGTGTGTCAGTCAATGTGGAGGACAAAAATGGCGCAAACAGTTAGAAATACAAGTTCTCAATGACTACTCATTAACTGCCCTTTACACTAGTCATGATGATGTAATACCTTGTGGTCGTGGTTGACGTAGAGAAGTTGCGACACCGAGCAATCTGGAACTAATTTGTGTGTCATTCATCGCACTGTCGGAGCTATGTTGTACAAAAACATTGGCTGGAGTAGTTGCCTAGCTTCATCTACTTTTCCCCAAAACTGTTATTAAGTTTAAAATCTGCAACTACTTCAAGATATATGGCTCTCAAAAGTGAAATAAGAATGTAGAGGGAACACCCCTAATAAAATATGACCCCACTGTTTGTTAAAGGTTTTATTATTCATGCTATCATACCTTCAGCTCAGTTTCTTTGAATAACTACGTTGATACGATACCTCATATATGGGCAGAGTGTCCGAGTTCCAGGCTTTGATGCGGGACTCATTCACATCCACGACGGTCACTGTGATCTCTGGACACATGTTGGCGATCACACTACATGTTGGGCCTCCTACATAACCAGCACCAATGCAACAGATCCTCTTTATCTGAAACATCTGCAAATGTAAAGAGACAAGAGAATACAGGAAGCACATCTTAAATGAGAGAGTACATAAACCTTTTACTACAGAAGTTTTAAATAACTTTCTGACCGACCGATTGTTTTTTTTTTTTTAGGCCGGTAGTACTGATAACATTTCATTGTGCTAAAACAAGTGTCAACTTTAAAGAAGACCTTGATTTCCTACGAAGAGCAAAGCTCCATCAGAGAAGTTAAGCTTGCTTTCTTTCTAACACTTTGATCTCTGTTTCTAAACCATCCTGTTCAAGCCTCCGAACGTCATCAGTGCTACAGTAACTTACCAGTCGCACCGTTACAGCCTGGTAGAGAATAAAGAGCCTTTCATTACAGCTCAGCCACGTCTTACAGAGATGAAAACTGACCTTTTATCCCAGATACCTTAGCTAGTTCACGTTAGCTGTGCTGCAGAGCAAGTATCACTGTTTGTATGGTAACATTACGCACTAACAGGACCATAAGTACGCTAATTCACCTCTTCTTTCCTATTGGTGAGTGAGAGAACTAAACACAAGAAACAAATGAATGGACGTCTATAGTGAAGCAGCTAGCAACCGTGAGCTACCGTTAGATTACCTCTGCAAACTCGACAGTCGGTCAACTTCAGGAATGCGCAGATTATGTTAGCTCCTCTCTTTAACGTTAATATGTCGAAACAGCCGTCGGTTCCGGAGCCGGTAATCGGTTACAAACGATGTTAAATGTCTTTACTAAAATGTAAACTAGTGCTCGACGAACAAACTCACAGCACCAGGGCTTCTCTCACAACTGTCTCCTGCACTACCTTTACCTAAACTACGTACTTCTTGTACACTACCACCTGAATCTTCATGAAACCAAGCGGCTCAGGAGACACTTCCGGTGTGATACTTTCAGAGTAAAAGCACAACATGATTCAGGTTCCTCTCCCATTAATTAATATACAATATAAACATTTTTCTGTGTATAACGCAAATCATTTTAACGCTGGTGGAGAAAGTATTCAGATAATGAAGTAAAAGTCCTGCATTGGAAAAAGTATTACTATAGTCAGAAAAATGTACACAAAGTATTAAAAGTAAAAGTACTAAATGCCGAAAAATGGCCTCTGTGACTATTATTTATATCATCCGATTACTATTACTCATGCATTAATGTAAAATATGATTTTACTGTTAAAGTTGGTTGAGGTGGAGCTATTTTTTAAAACTTTTTTTACAGGACTGCAACTAATGATTATTTTCATAATGGATTAATCTGGTGATTATTGTATCGATTGATTGATTGATTGTAATAAATTATTATATTATTATTATTATTACAATTATTTGAAGATAATACAATTATTACAATGACTACATGGAAAAGCAGCAAATCCTCACATTTGTGCATTTTTTTGCATGAAAAATGACAAACGATTATTAAAATAGTGCCAAATGTCCATATTAATAACAAAGGGCTGTAATGTTCAGGTATCTGCATACTTTTGGTCATGTAGTATAATAATAATTTTAAAAGTCAAGAGGGATCTCCATCTTCACATGTTTACAGGAAGATGATGTTGAGAAAGCTTCATAAGTGTCAAAGTGTTGCTCTCATTAGTTTATTGTGTTATTTTTTTATTCTAAAGTAAATGTTTTGGATGATGAAACAAATGCAGTGCAAATAAATAAAAACCTTAAAATAAAAACAAACAAATCCACCAATGAAATCATGTTTAACCAAAAAAAAAAGTTCTAAGTGTTAAACAGATCAGTTTCTAAGACTGTGTGATGATTTGGAGCCACTTCTAATCTAAAGACAAAAATAAACTATGTGGAATTCAACAGCAGTTCAACAACAAACAGTGCAGGAATCAGCAGACCAATTATAATAGCCCTTTACATTAATATGTTTTCTTATTGCTGCTTTACATTCAGATGTGGTAATAACAGACCACCACATTTATAAAAAGGGTTGGGTTTTTGCAAGTTTCCTCTGATATTGACACGTTAGCATGTCACAGGAACACACACATTTTCTAACTTTCTAATCATACTGCAACATTTCATAAAAAAAACATATAAAGATATAAACTTGCACTAGAGCTGCTGGCTACTACAAAACCTGATAAAAAATATATATAATTTAACAGCTGCCATTTAACTATGTTTAAAACAAAACATACAGTACAAAATTACAACTTAAGATGTAACATAGAACCAACAGGTATTTTAAGGTATGTTACATTTCAAATGTCATTTTCCAAATGGTATAGTTTTATTCGGAGGGCTCCATGGAGGAGGTGGACTGTCGCGGAGTATTGCTTGTATTCGTCTTTCTTCTCTTTGTCTCTTCTGTTCCAGATCTTTCCGTACCTGTTGGAAAAAAGAAAATCAATATTCAGAAATAGTAACCCTTCCACATGCCTTCTGTAATATAGACAGCATATCACTTGTCCCACCACACTGAACCCACTGCTACACATCTGTAAAGATGCATATTGCTCTGTTTTCCTGGCAGCTTTGGGGCACTCAGATCACTGCCTGGTTTGTCTTATTCCAACCTACAGGCAAAAACTGAAGAAACTGAAATCTGGAAAACCTGTAGTTAAAACAGAGGAGAAACGGGGCGCCTAGGTAGCTCATCTGGTAGAGCACACGCCCATATATAGTGGTTTACTCCTCGACGCAGCGGCTGCGGGTTCGACTCCGACCTGCGGCCCTTTGCTGTATGTCATTCCCCCTCTCTCTCCCCTTTAATGTCTTCATCTGTCCTATAAAAATAAAAGGCCTAAAATGCCCAAAAAATAATCTCAAAAAAAAAAAAAAACAGTGAAGTATTGGACCAGCGATGCAAAGCATGTTTTGAATGCACTGATTGGAATGTTTTTGAGGCTGTTTGTCACTGTGACATCTTACATTAGCTTTTGTGAAGAGATGTGTGTGTGCCTACCAAGGCATTATGCACATACAATAATAACAAGCCATGGTTCACAGCCAGACAACTTCAGCAGGCCAAGCAGAATGCCTATAGAAGAGGAGTTGCCCTGTACAAGCAGGACCAGAAACTCACACTCACTTACACAAAGGAGATCAGACGAATACATACTTACCTCCAGTATTCTATTTATTATTGTTATGTAATTGCCCTCTTTTTCTGTTTTTAAATTATATATACTGTATATATGTAAGGTATATGGAAGTACTAGAAGCTGCTGAAAAGCGGAGTCAAATTCCCTATATGCAAAAGCACACTTGGTCAATGAAACGGATTCTGATGCCTTTGATATAAACACTACTTTGAGGACTGGCAGATTGCAGAAAACTGTCAGCATTATGGAAGAAATACCCCCCAAGAGTGAGTGAGACCATTTTTCTCAAAAACAAATACAGAGCCACCACCTTTGATGCCCATTCATCACTGGCACCACAAGTAGTTCTACTTACCAACCAGTTTTCATACATCTCTAGAGCCATTTTATCTCTCTCTTCTTTCATATAGCGTTCCTCCTCTGCTTTATTTTGTATTTTTTCTCGCTCCTTCGTGAATTTTTCATGAAGGACATCTTTCTTCTTTTCACGCCTTAAACATTTTTAGAACAAAAAAAAAAAAGTAACAATAGTTTAGATGATAAAGATACAGGTGATGAAATGTGGCTAAACATCAAGCTTTGGCTGCCATCTAGTGGCTGATCATTTTCACACCCAGATACAGACTGCTATTCGCCCCATGCAGCTATTTGAAATGCACTACTTTTATTTTCTAAAGTTTTAAATACTTACTTTCAGACCCCAATACAATGTGTAGTAAAAATGTACAGGACAATTTTACAAACAATGTATGCAATCTAGCCATTCTAGCCACTAAATGACAGCAATGTGTGATATTTGTTTGTTTTCTGGGTAGAACAGCAGACATTCAGAAAATGTGCCTCTAATGGTACAGCAGCTGTCAGACTGTATTGGCTCTGCTGTTAAAGCCAGTGTTTGGGTCTGTTAAAAAGTCAATTTACACTCACCACTCAGAAACAGCAGATTTGCGGTCTCTCTTTTTTTCTTCCTCCTGTTGTTGTTTTCTAAACTGAAGCTTACTTTCAGCTTCTCTTTGTTTTCTGAACTTTTCTTTGAGTAGCTGATCATGCTCGAGTTTCCATTTTTCAAACACCTGCAATTTTTTATAACATGACTCATTGTAATTTTACATCTTCCGACAGATTATTATATCTTAGAATAAGAATAACGCACAATATATCAATCAATTTACCTGTTTAGCAGATTGCTTTTTTTCTTCTTTCTCTTCGATCGCTCTTTGCTCTTTTGTGAGCATATCTTGCTTTTCTTTGGCTTTTGCTTTGAGACTCTCTGCTTTCTTTTCTTTCCAAGCCTGGTATGACGCAACGGCATCTTCCTTTTTAGCCACTTCATCCTGTTTGTTTTTGGAAAGATAGCAAGCAGCGTGCATACATGTTAAAATAACCAGTGGGTGTCTTTTATAGTGTTGTATAACAGCAATTTTACAAAACTGATTATTCACCGTTTTCTTTTTTTCTTTCAGGATTTCCTCTTTCTTCTTTCGTTGCATGTTCTCTTTTAACTTTTCCTTTTTCTTTTGAAGCCATTCCTGTTAGGAGTACATGTAAGTGGGCAGGGATTTTAGTTGACAGAGAATGCACTGTGGAAAAAAGCCCTCTACTGGCATGTTAAAAAAAAAAAATGTGTGCAAAACACATGTACATCTTTGTTGTCCAGGTGCTGAGAAGAAAAAACATACTCAGATATCTGCCACCCAAAGACTGGCAAAACACTTTCATAAAATATGTTATTATTAGGAAAAGTACAACGTTTCCAAGCCCAAATTGACTCATTAGGATCCATTCCTCTTTACCTCCTGATAATAATGTAATAAAAACTGAGGATAATGTTGTAACATAGAAATGACCAATGGGGTGTTTAATAGGGTGAAACAAATCACACTCTACTTATGATAAGTATATTGTATATATTGTATATACCTGTAATCAAATCAATATCAGTGTCTGAGTCTGAGCATACAATGGAGCTCCTCTAGATAGTGCTGAGGAGAACTGCACTGGTTGCATATTGTCCTTCAACATAAAACACATAACAGGAAAAACACTGTGAAGATTGAAGAACTGAAGACCGTGAAGAACTTCAGCGATGTGGAGTCTTAACGGGCTCATTATCACACTGACCTGGTAAATGGCAGCTCTGAGTGTATCTGCTGCTTGAGGCTGAGACTCCTGTAGTGAGACTTTACGATCCAGAAGTTTGAGAGATCCCAAATACTTTGATTCCACTTTCCCGGAGCACACACTCTGAGATCTCGGAGTGGTCTTAGAGTGAGAGCTTGATGTCCTAATTTAAACAAAATGACGGTCAGTTAGGTTACTACCCTGTTCTATCCACAAAGCGTTAGAAGTATCTATTGTTGCAGCTTGTTTACCAACCTAGTATCGAAGGATTTTTCATGGACATGAGAGAGTTGATGTGAGTGATCTACTGAGTCTGCCTGAAAGAAGACAATGAACACATTTAAAAAAACTAAGAATAATCAAAATAAAAAGGCAGAGCACATATAACATGACACTATCGCAGTCACACCTGATAATAAATGACTTACATTAAACTCTTCAAATGATGTGGAGTACTTTCTCTCCTGTTCTTTGCTGTCATCGGAAATAAAGCCATCTAAAACAAGAAATTAAACATCAAGAAGATTAATGAGCTCAAAATACAATAAAAAAAATAAGGTTATGGTTCTGAGGAAGCCAGTGATTACCTCTGGATCCAGAATCAACTGTGGACTTGGTAAAGAGCTGTGACTGCTCACTCTTACTTGAAGAGGATTTGCTGAGGCTGCACGAAACTGCGCGATCTCCTTCTGTCCTCTTCGGTGAAACGACATAACAAAACGTGCTACAATTAGATGTTTCAACTCAAAATTACTGAACAACCAAGCAATGATGCCTGCATGTGGACCACAGCTCCTTACAGCAATGTTGCTGGACATGTCAGTGGAGAGGGGAATGGACGCAGAGGAAGTCTGGGGCCTGCTGAGATCCTGAGATTCAGTATCTTCAGCTATCTTCTCTGCAGCGTGAAGGCTCAATCCAAGAGTCCTTTGCCTCGGTTTAGGCCTGGGTGGCTCCCTCTCTGTATCTGAATAATGACAATTTGTGGAAATATAAATTCAAAATTCTGCAGGAAAATCAAAAGTAACATGTGCCCTTTGGGACTTATACATGGAGCAGGTAAACAGACCTGCTGAGGACACGTGTTTGAGGTCAGTTGCTGATAACTGGGGAGTCTGGGAGCTTTCTTCCAGAACAGAGTTGCTCTTCTCTTCGGGACCTGGAGTTTCCATCACACTGTTGTCAGATGATAAGGGCAATGGCATGTCCAGTGGAGTGTCATCTGATGTTTGGTATGACAGAGACTTACTTGAGCTCTCTCTTGTGATTTGCGGATCGGTAGACTCCACATCACTGCTTTTAAATGGTATGTTATCTTCACTGACATTTGTGGAGTGTTGCGAGGAAAACGAGTCATTATAATTGTTGCGTCGACCGGTGGAAGAGTCGGGTGGCTCGGTTTCACGTGACTCTGATGCCGTTGTGTCTCCCGATGGAGAGAAGATTCTTTGGGTTTTCAGAAATGAAACTCTCTTCGTCCTACTGTGTTTGTCTTCATCGTCTGAAATCTCAAAGTCGTTGATTTTGGATTTACTCTTCCCAGCCTTAAACGCACCAGCCCTCTTTTTTCTTGATTTGAGGAGTTCATTCAAAAATTCTGTGATATGAAGGGAAATGGCAAGTAAATGACAAGTTAGGACCTACCATTGACAATCTAAACTCTAGGTCCACTTAGTAGCTTTTTCTGGAGCTTTGAACTGCATCTTAGCATCCATGTATATATTTAAACCTAATTTAAAACCTGATGTTATTTAGCACTGCCAATTATATAAAATAGGCTACTGTTACAATATCTTATACACAGGACAAAGTGGTCCTGGAATTGGCTGATATTAGGCTTGGTGCTTTTTTTTCAGTATGTTACATTTGTACTACAATCACTTGAAGCGGCAACCTGGACGTTTCAACCATTTATCTGTTACTTTTAGCTGCATGTTTTAACGTCTCTGCTCTCTTGCTAACTAGTTTTAATGCACTCTTAGCACATCATGCATTTTATTTATTCATTTAAGATGAGCGAGGAAGGATACATTGCTTCAATAAACAAGGCTTTTCACCAACTATCATTAGACACATATAAAGGTGATATCCACCACAATTGCAAACAAAGGCACTAAAGAGACCTACATCTTGAGGATCTGGCGCACAACCTAAGTCAACAAGATATTCGGATGCTCTGCCATCTTACCATCTTCATCGTCATTGAAGTCATCAGAGTACGAGTATTGATCTGTTT
The DNA here is from genome assembly GCA_023631565.1 of Gymnocephalus cernua. Lineage (NCBI taxonomy): Eukaryota > Metazoa > Chordata > Actinopteri > Perciformes > Percidae > Gymnocephalus > Gymnocephalus cernua. Next base: position 23,209,982 of record CM042427.1, on the reverse strand, counting down.
TTGTTTTGCTTGCCCTGGCGGATACAGCAGCCTGAAGTTCATCCTGCAACGACATCATTTCAGATTAGATAATCAGTGGACATTTGTCTTTGGCTTCTCTCACGTAAAGGTACATACAATACACATAACACAACACAATATTAAAAACAATGAAAATGGCGTTATACGCATAACATGACACTTGATAACCGTCTTCAGTTCAGACGGCTGTCCGTTTCACTAGCTAGCTAACTCATCCACTATTCTCTCATTTGGTAAGACATCCAGACTGCATACAATAAAGCTTTTACCTGAAATGTTGTTCTTCTCGATGTTTTCGGGCTTTTCGTGTAAGCCAGCGTACTGAACTGCTGATTTGTCATTCTGAAAACTATAAACAGTTTCCTCTAATCGCCTTCATTGACATTAGCATAGCTAGCTAGTGTTCACTGTAACATTAATAAGTAGCTAGCTAGCTACTAAGCCTGCTGTGCTAATTGTTATTATATATAGATTATATTACAGCTAAATTACCATTTACTAAGTACATACCATACAACTACTTACAAATGGTACAACCTTAGTTAAGGCACACTGACATAATGCTAGCTACAGTGGGCTAACTGACTTGTTGATGGTAACCCTGGGAAACGTGGAGGACAGTTCAGTTTTACCACCGCGCATGCTCAGAAGATTAACACACACAGGACACGCTTCTTCATAGGATTTTAGTTCTTCTGAGGAAATTTTCGTGACTTTTACATGTTGCTATTACAATCGAGGTGCTTGCTCACATTGAAAATTAATTAATGGATTTTCCATAAAACTATTTATATACTGTAAAACTGAAGAACTAAAATCCCATATGAAGATGTGTCCTGTGTGTCCAGTGTAGTGTTACATTTTGGTATTAAATATGAGTCACATTACATGGAAGTTACCATTACATGGACATTATCTTGAATTCTTCATAAAACATGTTTATATAAATAAAAATAACATGTAAGCAGAAATGTAATGTTGCTGGTTTCATGTGTAACAAAGCTTCAGTTTTTAAGATCATCACAAGTTTTGTATTTAAAGTCTTTATTGGCAAAGTAACCAAGTGTGTGTGTGTGTGTGTGTGTGTGTGTGTATACGCCTTAGTTAATGCAGGAATGTACAAGCTTAAAACAAAACACAGCCAGGCAGTAAGATTGAATTATTTTATTTTTTTGTTTTGTTATAGGAAAAGTGCATAGTTGAAGCCCTTTTTCTTTTAGACAGAAACAGTGCATATCAAGGTCTCCTGTGGTACCAGATAGTTCACTTGTTCATCTCAACAATCTAGCATGGCTTCCCCCTTATTTATATACAACTATGGTTTACTTAACTGTTTCCTTCCTTATACAGTATATCCTCCCTGCCATCCCCCAAGCAAGTCTAGAAAGATGTACTAAAGAAATATTTAGGGGACATTCACTGATATGGCAATTAAGAGCTAGCCACTGAAGACTGTTGGGATGAACTCAGCTCAAAGTTGTTACAGATCATATCCAGGTTCTAAACTCTTACACCATGTTCAAGAAAGACATGTATCCATGTAATTTTCTGATATCACAAGTACCCTAGAACATAATCCAAGGCCAAGATACACTTTAATAGCCTTGTTGCCATGACAGAGGCATGGCAAAGATATGGTCATTGACTGAAAAAACAGGAAACCCTCCATCATGTTCCGCTATCCAATAGCCAACAACATACATACATATAAAAAAATACCACCTATTATAATGTTCCATTTTTCTTGAGATTGTATCAAAGGGTTGATTCTCTTATATAACTTTGAGGCTGTAGTTTGTGGTGCTGTTGAAATATCCACCCACATTTACATACAGTACATAGTTAAGGAACAATAAACATTCACCACTATAATGTTCTGCATTAGAGGTTTCTATTTTTCTGTTCACTAATTACACCTCTGGTGTAAACCACGCAATGAGACATGACAAAAACTTCCGCTGCAGATCATTTCCTTGTCCTCTTCTCATCTCAAAATTTAAAAAAGGAAATGAGCTCAACTATTCTTCTTTCTTCTGTTCTTTCTCAAGAAGTTGTTCTCTAAATTAGCATTGAGACCAAAACTTTAAAAATTCACATTGGCACTAGAGCTGGGCGATATGGGAAAAAAAATCAAATATCCCGATATTTTTGACCAAATACATCGATGTCGATATTGCGGCGATATTGTAGGGTTGACTATTGGTGCTTTCACAATATATTTACACAATGAGAGTTTTGATAATGATACACCAGTAATGTGGATACAATGACTAAGCGTATAAAGGCAAATAATAGAACCGCTACAATAGCCTGGTAAGTTCAGAAAATGACATCACTTTACTGTAATGCAGCCTTTAAAACCAGGAAAAGACAAAACTTGCGTCATATCACGATATTACGATATCCAAAATTTAAGACGATATCTAGCCTCATATATATCGATATAATGTCGATATATTGCCCAGCCCTAATTGGCACGGTTTGAAAATGCACCCTTTCTTGCTCCTTTCCTTTTAATTGGTTTGAAATTGCAGAAGAAGAAACTTTAGATTGCTCCCATTATTCACACACTGCTGCGATTCTCAGTAAGAAAAGAACAGGCCCTCACCTCCACAAGCCTGTCATTTAGACAGCTGCATCAGTAAAACACACCTTCATAAGGAAACATACCACAACAAAAGTGCTAATAAAATATGATTATCTGCTACAAAGAGTATACCATTCAGATTTTTATCTTTTAACTACAAAACAATTACAGTACACAGAATAATTTCAATATGATTAGATGCTTGCACTGAGTATATTGTTTTACAATGACCACACTTAATACACCCGATCTGTATGCTTGCAATTCAGTTCATTTCAACTATGTGATACAAGTTTGAAACGTCAGCATTTAACTGTTCGATAAACAGACCCTTAAGATCTGTCAACGCCGTCTTAAATCACTTCTACTACAGTAACCAACAGTTACTTAAAAAGGACAGACATGTTCACATCACACCATTTGCTGGAGTATGTCATCTAATTAAGGACTGGATGTAAACATAAGATGAAATCACTGCATTAAAATCGATATGCCATGTTGTTGTAATTCTAATTTATTTCATTGATTACATTGCTGGTTTAAATATGTTATTAAAACATGTGGTATGACATCATTACTGGCACCGTTTAGAGCTGTAACTTTAGAAAGAGAGGAATGTTTCAGAGAGTCTGAAGAACCCGCCACCCTTCATCATTACTCAGCAAGCACTCGTAACAACAATATAACTAATACTCCTTTTTTCCCCACCAACACGTTCCTTCATTTTGGGTCGATGTAACTGCCGACCAGTCAGCACCAGAGCAGAGTTTCAGAACAATGCCACGCCTTCTGATTAAAGACTTGGTGAATACCACATACTGATTAACATGCTGATATTGTCGGCCAATATTATCAGTCAAAATGTGATGTCTGCAGATATATACGAAACAACATCTTTCATTCGAGTTTTGTGTTTGTGGAAAAAAAAAAGTGTTTCTATGTATGGTTATTAAATTTCCCATGAACTTTTCTGATTTTTTCCACTGTAAAATATCCTGCCTCAATCTTTATCTTTGTCGAAAATAACCAATACTTGGCCAATGTTGAATGTTTATGTAAAAAAAAAAACATGTTTTCTAACTTTGAAATATCATTTCTGTATTGGGCTCATTAATCCAGTAGCAGTTGAGCTCTACAAACAAGAATAATAGACAGATCTACCCCAATACTACTCTAATACTATGGCATTAAAATAGGAGTAAAGCAAAAGATATTTGAATGAAGGGGAGATGGCGCTGTCCTGGTCACAGTCATTGTCTAAAGCTTGATTTATGGTTCTGCGGAGGCTCCACGCAGAGCTTTCGCCGTAGCCTACGTAAGTGGCCTGATGTTTATACTTGTGCGCGTCGAACCGGCATGTGTGTGTGGTAGAGCGAGGGAGAAGTGAAAGAGTGAGTACTGACTCTAGAGTCATAGTGAGAGAAACAAAGTGGCTCCCCTGTGCTTTCTGATCAAGGTGAGAAAAGTTAACCCTCTCCTCGATTCCATGATTTCATGTTGTTTATGGAGAAGGAGAACCAGGAAATGTGTAGGGGGAAATGCAACGCTACAAAGCCACGGCTGAGCGGCGTACGTGTAGTTACATTTTTTGAGAGGTTGCACGTCAGGCTACGGCGTAGGGTCCGGCGTAGGTTTGTGTCTTCACGTACCTACGTACGTAGCAACGGCGTAGATTTTACGCAGAAGTATAAATCAAGCTTCACTGTGCAGCTCCAGTCAGAGCAGGTGGGTGAGTGCTGCGACTCTCCACTGCTAGTCAATAGGGGGTGCTGGAGGCTCTCTTCCATCGCTCTGCAAAACAAGACAAGAAAAAATATCCAGTCTTTACCATAGAAAAAAAAAGTATGTGTTGATGAGGTTATCAAGAAGCACATCCTGAAACCAATAATGTGATATTAATATTAGTAATAATAGCAATAATAATAATAATAATAATAATAATAATAATAATAATAATAATAGGTGAGCTTAAAATGTGGACAAACAAGACATAATCAATTGTTTATCTGGTTGTGTACAGCTGAGTCCCTGTTAAAATACCGCTCCAGTTCACATCACATGAACACATTTTTTTTAAACAAACACTTACCTAACAACTCAAACATTGCAACAGTATGAATTATTTCTGCATTTGGTTACACTGTTGCTTGCTGTGAATTGGTTTCAATAATTATTTGCCAAGACACAGCAAGCAACAGAGCTCCCAAACTATAATACACTATATAACTATAATTATATCAAACAAACCAAAAACTGTCGATACAATAATGTCTCTGGTATAAAATAGACAAAGAGAATTTCTGGTGTTTAACTTGAACCAACAGGCATTTTTATGGAAGAGACTTTGACATGTTACAGTGTATAGTTTTCATCAAATGGGGACTACATTTTATTTCTGTAAATCACCACAAAGGCAAATTGTGTCTTATTCAGTATCTTACTTCTATGTTGTGATTCATTGTCCACTTTGTGGTAAATTGCCATGGTAAACGAAGGCAGAGCAGTACTGAACCTACTTATTTAAAATGTCATTGTTATGTGGCCGGGTTGGCTCAGTTGGTAGAGCAAGCGCACATATACATAGAGGTTTATGCCTCGACGCAGGGGTCCAGGGTTCGAGTCCGACCTGTGACGATTTCCTGCATGTCTTCCCCCTTTCTCACCTAGCCGTCCTGTCCATTAAAAGGCGGAAAAGCCCCCAAAAATAATCTTAAAAAAAAAAAAAGTCATTAGGTTATGTAGGCTGAGTGTGATCAATACTGACGTTGTGGGGTCCAGTAGGTTTGCCTGTGGGACGGGAACCCCTGAGACTGGATGGGCGCAACAGGAACAGTAGCAGTGCCAGCACTGCCCATCCCATCAGAACCATGGGGAGGGTCAGGTCACCTCCTCCGCTGACTGGCCCACTGGGACCTGGCACTGAAAACACACACATATTTGCACTTCACACATGTAACCTACCCTAATGTTTCTGATTCGAGAACATGATATAACACATTATGAAAAAACACAAGGTCTAATGTGGTCATACATACATTCCTGAGGGCAGTCTGTGTCTGTGCAGTAGGACTGAGATTGCCTGAGCTGAAACAGAAATTACAGGAGGAACATAGTAGATTTAAAAAGGGGCTGTACTCGACATTCAGAACATTAATATAGCAGCAAACGTATATTTTTTTTATGTAAAGACATAGTGGAGCAATGGGGTCCTGAGCAGAGATTGAAATCACACTCCCTCTGTGTGCGTTGTAATCCGGGCTTCTCTGTCCTTTGTATTGATAGCCGGTCTGGCCGTGCATGCATTTTAGTGCACATAGCTGTGAAAAAACATATTTATTTCACGTATTGGGGAAATGGTCTGTGAGAGCCATGTAGAGGCATTCCCAGCCAGCTGTTCTCCCCCCGCCCCCTCCAGTAGTTCGAGTACAGCCCCTTTAATACAAAGAGAATATGACTGACTTATTTACTCTAGTGTCCACTGCTCTCTCTCATCTAGGAAGAGAGAAAATACAGGAAGTCTAAATACTCTGCTAACACTCTGCTAATAAAACATAAACTTTAAGACATACAGACAAATGACCCACTGCAGCTTACTGTTTTCCAACAGCACATATTCATACGTGGATGGTGCCTGTCTCCTAAAATATACTGTACAGTTCTAAATGGCTAACGCTGTGTAAATTCTTTAGTTTATTGGACAACACCCTTTTCTGCTGCATGACAATCACAAATTCCCAGGGTGGCTTTAAGCTCTGGGCCAACTGCGGCTCGCCATGCAAGTTACACCTGTGCACAAAGAGCCAATGAGGTCACTGGGAAACTGACAACATAATTACAAGCTTCATTCTTTCTTTAAAAGTAGTTTCTCTCAATAATTTTGACCTCATCTTTTTCAACACACCTTCCACCAAGAAGAGTCGGGGGGAACATTTACAAGAAAAGAAAAAAAATTTGTGACAGCACACAATGCAACAGAATGAAATCTGTGTGGCAGAACGGATAGGCCCTCAAGATAAACACTGAGCAGGAACCAGGATATGTTGGCTCATGTTCAGTCGATAGCTTTTCATTTCCTTCTCTCTGGCTGAGACTTTCATTTACTTGCTAGTTGTTTTCAACATTAATCTCTTTGCCTCCTCCTCTCAACTTTAGCAGGAGCTATTTTTACTTCACACTGCATACTAGGAATATTTTGACCTGTCCCTGCACCTCAACTCTGTTATAAGTCTGACACTTATCAGTCACATTTACTCAGTTCCATGACTTACCAGGTTGATTAGGCGCCTCATAGCATACTCATGGGTGCAGATGCACTCACAAGGGTCAAAACCTCCTTCTGCCATTTCTCACCAGATGGTGTCCACCCCTGGAACAAAATTAAAGTACTGTATGCGACGTACATTTACAAGTGAAAGAAATGTAATGCTCCGTCTTGTCAGCGCTGTGCTCTATTGTTGTTTCACAGGCACACAGATTAGAGGGAGGAGACTGCTCAGTTAAGGACAGTCAGCAGACTCTGTGGCTGTATCATCTTGCTGCGTGTAATGTAGGTCTTTGTCAACTGTGACAGCTGGTTTCTCTGTATTTAAAAAGGAACTACCCCATATGCTGCCAGTTAAAAGTTTTTTGTTACTGCATTTTTGCGCTGATGTAACTTCACAGTAAAGCTAGTGAAAAAAATTAAAAGTGAACTGAGAAATGATTGAGACATTATTTTATTGAAAAAAAACTCTAATTCGACCTCTATTAACAACATACTGGATATTTTCTATTAGTTGATTCTGGTGCCGTCCATGCATTTGTGAAATGTAAAGTCTGAACTGGTTTACCTTTACCACCTATCATGTCAGCTAAAGATGGAGTGAAAGCAAGCAATTATTACTCTGAGGAATAAAGATGGTTTTGCAGAATTTCCCAACAAAAAACGTATTATCATCTATCATACTGATGGAAAACCTATAGACAATCAGTTGTTGGACAAATATAGTCAAATGCACAGATGTCTGCAACAGGTGCCTAATCAACGTTATCTGGGTCTATACCACTATACTGCATTTTTGAGACCGATACCAACATTGATATTTGGTTGACTGAATTTCTCTCCCTTTCTTTGTCGTCATTTTTTTTAATTAACATACCAAGATTCATTTTATTTATTTATTTAATAATAGTGACCAGGATATGTTCAAATACAGAGCAGTACATTTTCCACGTGAAAAAAATAATAATTTGTGTTTAATGTATGGCTATGGGTTTTGCAGTTTTTGTCTTGGCATCTTATGTTGTTTTTTTTATACATTATGTTGACTGGCTTGTTTTAGCCACCCCTTCCCTGACACTACACGTTACATCAGCGAACATCCTGGACTATATACCTGACCATTGCACATATTATATATGCTGAAATTATTTACACTGTACGTGTGTTATGGGGGACGGGGCTGAAAAAAGGAGCAAAGTATATGATTTGTAATGTTTCCATTTTGTGTCTTTCTCAAAAAAATAATAATAAAAAAACATTCCACATTTCTTATTCTAAAACAGTTATATTGTACATATTTGTTAGGTTATCGTGTCTTGTATACATTCTTTATTGTAATATACATATTATATATTTGTGTACTTGTCTTTTGCTTTGTTTATTTCCTTAACACGTTTATGTATCTAATCACCAAGGCAAATTCCTTGTAAGTGTTACTTACTTGGCAATAAATCTTATTTCGATTTTGATTCTGAAATCCATTTAAGGGCAGCTACCATCACTTTTTATAAACCAACCCCTTGAGTTTTACATTTACATAATATTGCTCTGAACTAATTCAGCTAACGTTCGACTAGCTAGCTCCTTGCTAACCTAGCCTTGCAACCCACAGAAAACTCACAGCGTTGTCTTTTTTCCGACTGTAATAACGAACATATGATTAGAGACAGACGTGACAGCAAATGGCTTTAAAACACGACTTACTTGAGCTGTGTAGATGTTGAGAAAACGTTAGCTGTCTTTAGAGGGCCTGGGCTGCACCGCTGCAGCACTTGTTCCCTACAGAAATCATTAAATTGCAGACATGTCAACCTACCGACCGTCTGTGTTTTGTTTGGTGAACGTGAGCCAACCTTCTTCACGATAGACATCCGGGAACTGGGGGGAGGGGCTGGTAGACACGCACAGTGCGATTTAAACGTCTCTTATTGGTCCAGACATTTAATGGACGGGCCTTTGAGCCAATCACACTAGGAAACGACAGAAACGACTGGATAGTAAACAAACAGTCCGGCTGCCTATCATCATACAGAGGCAGAACCATGGGCAGAACCAATATACAACATCTGTACAGTTGTGTAACCAAATAGACAGTGCTGGAATGTAACTCAAATACTGTACTTAAAAAGTACAATACCTTAACATTGTACATGAATATTTCCGTTTAAAGCTACTTTCTGCTTCTACTCCAAATCATTGCAGAAGGAAATATTGTAGGCTATTTTTAACTCCACAGCAGATATCTGACAACTGTACTTGCATATTAACATTTTACATAAAATATAACACTAAGAGGGGACATTCTGCTGCATAATGTATATTTTGAATTTGACATCAGTAATATTTGGAATGCAGGACTATCACTAACAGATTCTTTTTTCATCATAGCATTGCTATTTTTACTTTGGTTAAATATACTAATTCCGCCACTGTACCAATATGTAAATATATAATAAGATAATAAGATTTTTGAACTAAGAGTTTATTACATTAAACTTTAGTCACATTTTGCCAGCAGTTTAAAAAAGGTGTTGAATCTGACAGCTTTCTTCCCTTGCTTTTAAATTGTGCTCCATAATCCAAAAAAAAACAAAAAACGATGTAAAAAAAATTAAATCTCCATGATACATCACAGTCAGATGTAAAATCCTGTAGGTGAATGACCAGTGCTAGAAATCCGATGTGTTCAGCACATGATGAGAAATGTCCTGAAGGCAAGTTTGAAAAGAACATAACCACATGTAGCCTACCAGAGCGCATGAATAAAACTTCCAGTTTCTACTCCATTTAGCTGCACTGTGTGTGTGTGTGTGTGTGTGTGTGTGTGTGTGTGTGTGTGTGTGTGTGAGTGTGTGTGTGTGTGTGTGTGTGTGTGTGTGTGTGTGTGTGTGTGTGTGTGTGTGTGTGTGTGTGTGTGTGTGTGTGTGTGTGTGAGAGAGAGAGAGAGAGAGAGAGAGAGAGAGAGAGAGAGAGAGAGGCCCCGGATGTGGCCTAAAGGCAGCAGCAGCAGCAATTCAGCAGACACAGTCATGGCTAACATCGCGGTCCAAAGGATCAAGCGGGAGTTCAAAGAAGTTCTCAAAAGCGAGGAGGTGTGGTAACGTTGTTAGCTATTTTCTTTATTTCGATCCATTTCCTTGTTGTTACTGTTTCAACTTAATTCAAATGTGTATAGCCGCTATGACAGACACCAAAATGACCTAACGTCAGGTCCCAGTCCTGTGTTGCACCAGGTCAGGCCTAACGTTAAACAGCAGAACTTTAGCTAGCTTTAGCTTGATATCAGTGTCTGGTCCAACCTCTCCTGTTGTGTCAGGTGGGTGTGTTCAGGAAACACCGGGGATTCCGCTTTTTTAACTGACAGGCCCTCTGTTTCTAACAAACAACACCGCATACCTTTGGGTAATTACATAACTAAAATAGCACTCGCCTCACACAAGGTACCGTAACGTTAAGGCTAGCTAGGTGTTTACTAACCTGAACTAGCTTGTTACTGACACTCGGGGTTATCAGCTTTTAGCTTGCTCGTTGTTTTGACATCTCATTCACTGTTAGCATTAGCTAGCCTGTGCTATTATGATACAACGTTCACCAACTTATCACAATTATTAAACGTTAATCAACTGTTGGTTTCAAGAGGGAAGGGTTGCGGTCATTTTAAAGTGTGTATTTTGTCATGCTGCTTAGCTACCTGTCAAGTCTTGTTATTGTGGGTTTGTAGTTATGACAACTTTTGCTAGCTTAGCTCTAGTGGCAAGCTATCTATGTTGTTCCTGTGGAACAAACCATTTAGATTTTTGTAGAAAATCACAGTTGTTGTGCCTTTTTAACAGCCAACATTTGTTTGACACATGTTATCCTTATAGAGCAATTTGTTTACGTGTGTATGCATATGTATGTACCTAATGTGTTAGACACTTTTTTTAAATATCAAAACTCATATCTGTGCATAGTAGTCAACTGTTTACCTTGTTTTGCTTTTTTGTCCTTGTTTTTAGCATATAGTCAAATTCCCCGTATTTGTTCACAGATACTTGGACATTAAAGCTGATTCTGATTTGCTTGTAAAAGTATGTGGTTTCATACTTGACCGAGACATGTCAAGACACAGGCCGAGAGCTGAGATTCCTTGAAACACCAGGGTAACTCATTGTGTCCCTCTCATTTGTCCCAACCCATAGACAAGTAAAAACCAGATAAAAGTAGATTTGGTGGATGAGAACTTCACAGAGCTGAGGGGGGAGATAGCAGGTCCTCCAGATACACCATATGAAGGTATTGTCACAGACCTGCATTCCACTTATACTGACATAACATTTGCTACAAGACTTTTAATGTTATGATTTCTTATGCTGTTGTTTTCCTTTCTTTCCAAGGTGGCAGATATCAGCTTGAAATAAAAATCCCAGAAACCTATCCTTTTAACCCACCAAAGGTATGTGCTTTAGTTGCTCCCATCTGTTACTTGCTGCATGTCCTTTACTCCTCTCTCTCTCTTGGGTGCAGTTACATATACATTATGTCTGCTCGATTATGGCAAAAATCACAATCAGAATTATTTTGGTCAATATTAAGATCATGATTATTTAACACGACTACTCTCTACTCTGCTGCTTTGGAAACATGCATTTATTGAACTTGTAAAAAACTTCTTTTTTAACAGTGGATCTTCTTGAACTTATTTAAAAAAATATATATAAATAAATAACTGCTAAATATATATTAAATATATAAAAATAAATAATATAATAAGGCTAAAATAAATTAGATCAAATATGTTGTCGTGCACTGCCAAAACCCACCAAAAACTCTAAACATATGTTCAACATTTTGGTAAACTGTTCCAGTTTCTGTTTCTGTTCTATTCCAGTCAGTAACTCAGCGAAAACAGGCAAAAGCATCCTGCTGTAAAGAAAAGAGTGTGCTGGATTTATATTGTAAGACAGAACAAGAACATCATTGTGACAAAGCGGAATGTGGCACAATAATTGTTTATCTCAATAATCTTGTTTTCATAACCGTTGAAAGCCAAAATCGTAATTGAAAATAACATTTGATTAACTGCCCAGCCCTAATGCACACTGCCATCCTGGTTAGCATCATAGTTTTGGAGTAAACATATTATTGTTTAAAAAAAAAAAAGAAACGTTGATATGCTCTTAATTTGGTTTCAAGGAGCCTGAAGATGCTAGCTAAAATACTCTAATGTGGCTTGTAAACTGTTTCCGATCAGTCTGCCATGTGCCCTCAACTCTGGTCCCGTAGTAGTTTGTTAATAAAAAGAAAGAAAAAATAGAGTGACAGTCTGCATGCTAAAATGAAAGAGAAAGTCTAAAAGCAAAAACTAGAGTTTCTGAGCTGTTGAGGAATCAGAAACCTGGATACTGTTAGACTCATAAAGGGAGCTGAATCTTGATATCTCATGTAAACATATTTTAAATGTATGGGTGATAGACATAAAATCATCTATCACAGTAAATTTTTGCATTTGTGAAAGAGGAATGTCTGTTTTTGGCCTCTCCAGTGAATTAAATACCTGACGAATGAAGTATTTTGTATAGTTGTATAACAAATCCAATATTGCCATAAAGCAGTTCTGCTCATTGCTTTGTAACATTGCAACACCCAGAGATGTTAAAGTGACAAACGGTGTGACAAAGTGTACCTAAAATATGATTTGTTTTTAAAAAGGATCTCAAGACCAGGATACAAACGTGCATGTAAATGTACCCATTGTAACCTACACTTGCCCCCCTTTTTCTCTGTATTCAAACCATTTTTAATCCAGATAACCTCTCACACCTGTCTTTCTTAGGTGCGTTTCATTTCTAAGATCTGGCACCCTAATATCAGTTCTGTGACAGGAGCAATATGTCTGGACATTTTAAAAGACCAGTGGTGAGTGAGATGTATCTGAACCTTGTGAACTACCGTACTCAACGTTCCAGTGTGTCTCCTCCATCTCAAACCCCCCTCCATTTATCTGCTCCAACTTTGAATGTGTCTCCCCCCCCCAGGGCAGCTGCCATGACCCTGCGGACGGTGCTGTTGTCTCTACAGGCGCTCCTCGCTGCAGCAGAACCAGATGATCCACAGGATGCGGTAGTAGCAAACCAGGTGAGAAAGGTGTTTGAGTCTCTCTCTCCCCCTCTCTCCCCAGTCACCGTTTGCTGAATGCTTCTATGTTTGACCTCACTGCGCTTTGTCTCTGCGTCCTCAGTACAAGCAGAATCCAGAAATGTTCAAACAGACGGCCAGGCTGTGGTCTCACGTCTACGCAGGCGCGCCTATCTCCAGTCCCGACTACACACGCAAAATAGACAAACTCTGTGCCATGGGCTTTGATAAGGTCAGAACCACTTACTGTTATTGTTATACCATAACATTTATATATTGAACAAAGCATGGTGTGGGACAGGAGAGTTTGGGGGATGGGGTTATTTCATAGTTTAACTGAAACAGTTAGTCGACTAATCGAAAATCAGAAAATGAATGGGCAACAATTGTAGTAATTGTTTGAGGCCATTTTCTTGCTTCCAGCTCCTTGAATGTAAATATTTGTATAATAGTTTTTGTTTTTTTTAGTCTTCTGTGTTAATACACTGAATATCTTCAGGTTTTGGATGGTTGGTCAGACGAAACGGCACATTTGAATATGTAACCTTGGACGCAGGGAACTTCTGATTAGCATTTTTTTTTTTTTTTATTACTGTATTTCTACTTTATATAGACTAAACAGAAATAGACCGTTATTAATAAATGATGGAAATAGTCAGAATTGTAAGTTGCTGCCTTATTTGACAGCGTGTTTGTCAGGGGTTGTGTAGTCTCACTGTAGTAATGTCAAAGGATGTACTCTTAACAAGGCACAATGTATTCAAACATAATTACCACGGAAAGAGAATTTTATTTCATTTTTGCTTTCTGAAAAAAAGCTGCTCAAAGGGTTGACATATTTGCCGTTCATAATAGTATACTTTAAAATCTTTTTGGTTTTTGATTAACTTGATGTTGCAAATGACACGCACGCATTACAATACTGTTTTAATCCTCCTCGCATACAGAATGCAGTAATAGCGGCCTTGTCTTCAAAATCCTGGGACGTGGAAACGGCGACAGAGTTGCTCCTCAGCAACTGAAACGCAGCCAGGTGTGAGGATCCCAAACTCCCTTCATCATAGCATCAGCTCCTCCCTGGCATCCATTCCACCATTGCCTTTTGTTACACAGACACGTCCCCCCCCCAACTCCCCCCATTCGCCACAGCAGTCTGAGCCTTCTTTTATAACAAGTTTGTTTGCTACAAACTCAACAACAGTAGCACCGCAATCGCCAATATGCACAACACCCTGTTGCCTGTCTGCCCCCATCTATCCACTACGCTGTCTTTTTCTTCCACTAACTCAAAATGTGCATCCCTGTAATAAGCCACCAAAAGCTTCATTCATTCATATTGGCTCTGAAACCTTTTTTCTTTTTTTCACAAATTTCTGTTCCTAATATTGCAAAGAATCAACTAACTGCCAGGTAGATTGTCCAGGGTGAAATGTGAAGGAAATCTGCATACAGCTCCCTCAGTACATCACCATTTACTCCCTGCTACAACCAGTTAGACCGGATGTCAGATTATTCTCTTTTATGGACATATAATACCATAAAGGTCTAGCTGGATTAAATTTACTCGACTGGATAGTGTTCTGCAATGAACAGTATAATGGATTGTTCCTGAACAGTTTATCATGGATGCTTCAATAAGAGTTTTTCTCTCTCTGCAGAATTAGAAAAGATTACTCAAACATCGTCAAACATATGCACAGAAGAAAAAGAAATAAGTTACCTGTAAATACATGTGTGTAAATTTGAAAATACAATGGGATTACACTTTTTTTTTTCTTTCTTACATGGCATTGTAAAACAAATTTATTTTAAATATAAACTATGCCTAGTTTACAGTTATATGGAGGTATACGTTTTTTAATGCTTTTGTGATCCATGAGAAATCCCGCTGAAATCCCTGTTTCTTTTTTTTTTCTTTTTAAGATTGTTATTTAGGGATGACCCAGTCAAAATCCTGGCCCTAATGGGACATGTGACAGCCAGCTCAGGCCTTTACATGCAGCCTGTTCTGCTACACCACAATCCAACCTTTTCTTGTCCTTGCATGTTCTATGCCGCCTTTTATTTTATTTGGCCAAATGATGTGGTGATGGGGGGGGGTGTATCTGTTCGGTTCAACCTCCCTTCAGACTTGTGGAACTCGCGAGACTCTTTCTAGTTTGTGGAAAGAGTGAGACGCCTGGAAGCTCTGCTCGGCCAGCCACGATATCTGTAGTGAACCAAAGCCTTTTCTGCTGAGTATGTTGCTGGAAAATCTTCTCTTCTGCTCTGAACAGATCCACCTGGCACCAACAGGGGACACACCTCAAGAAGAAACGAGCGATTCTGAATGTCGTTAAGGAATTTAGAGCTTGAAGTGCTGTGTTTTTTTTTTTTTACTGATTTCAGAGCAATCATTCTCAACCATAGGCACGTTACTTTCAGCCACTGGTTAAGGGATCTGCTCACCCTCTCAGTCCTGATGTTGATCATTAAGAGGGGGAGCTTTATCAGAATCCCTGATCCAATCCAGCAGTACACAATCAAAAACGTTGGCCATATATAGAGGGGTATAGGTGACTTCCTATATTACCAAACATGCTTTACTAAACAGCCAAATAAGATACTCATTGAGGTTGTCTATGAACAATGTCTAATGAGTAGTAAGAGGCTGGAACTCCTCTGAAGCAAATGGCAGACCTGCACAGTGTTTTGATTTGAGGTTCACAGACTGTAAAGAAATGCTTCATATGTAGAGAAGTGGGGTGTTGATGAATCCTTACACATGGCCTTTAAAATAAAAAAAAAAATATATATTCCTTTTGCTTGGCCTCCAGCTCAGTTGCTACCAACACTGGCACATTACAGTATTACACGGAGTTATCGTGCACATTCTCCACGGGTGGTGAAGTTTAACAGCCAGAGCCAAAAAAAAAGAAAAAAGGGGTTCATAGTCAAAGGTAGAAGGCACACGCCATCTCCTTCACTTGTAAATAGTCCAGTTCTTGATGAAGAGCCGTCTCGTCACTGGAGTGCACCATTGATGGCTGGATCTATATTTTGTAAGAAAAATGAAGAGGGCCCCTCCTCCCCAGTGTTCTCACTATGTACAATATTGCACGATGACGAAGCATACAAAAAGGGGCTGTTGCATCTCAGTTTCTCCATTTGGATTGAGACTTATTTTCCTCTTTTGTTTCCTTGGAAGCGAGCATCAGCAGTATAAAAGCATGGTTATTTATTGTGACAGTGTCATGTTTCTTTGATTAAAAAAAAAAAAAGTGGAAAATCTGGTTTGCTTTTGTCAGGTCTTTTGTCTTCTGAAAACTACACTTCATAAACACGGCGATCAAGACAAATGCACTGCACGGTAACATCTAAAAGCATTTATTTTCTGGAAAAAAATTAAATAAGATAATGAGAATAGGCATACTTTTTAACTACATCAAAATTAAGTTGTCAACACAGCCTGCAAGTTTTCCACTCACCCAATGCTTAAAAGCAGGATTTACCCAGCAAAATAACTGACAAAAGTACAAAAAATATTTAATTGTAATAGATGAACAAAAACCTGAACACATACTTGTATAGTAATATATCATTTATGAATTCCAAAGGGAAGTATTATTTCATACTTCAGCAGTAAAAAACAAACAAAGGTAATTCAAACCCAGCTGGATGTCAGAGCCCCAGACCAGTCTCGTGAGATTTGGAGCACAGTATCCAAACACCAATGTTTGACAGCTTAAATCTGTCCATTAACACGCTGGAAATAAATCAAAAGGCCTTTAAAACCATTACAGGTGGCAGTTAAAAGGCCACAGAGAGTTTCTACTGGGCCTTGTGATGCTATAAACACGCTAAAGCATCTCAACATACCAAAGTTAGAAACCTAAACATACCAAAGTTTATAAAATTTTGGTGTCGGTACATCTGCTAAATGCACAAATCTTATGCTATGATGTTCCATATTAACAGCCATTTTCAGCAATTTCTCTGCAAACGGTCTTGGATATTAAAAAAAAAAAAACGTTTAACTGCAATGGGTATTTACAAAATACAACTGTGTAAGTAAAACAGGTAAGCTCAAAATAAAAAAAAATATTGTGCAACAGAGACTTAAGGAGGAAGAGGTCAGGAGACGTACAGTAGGATTTTTCCCAGGGAATTTAATAAGCAACAATCAGAACCAGATTAAAATGGTTGTAAAATGTCCATCCTGTTGTTTTTTTAAAAATGGCTCCACAAAAGAAGCAAAGAGCGACAAACACAAAGAAAAAAATAACATGTTTTTTGAGTAAGACCTACATACAATGAGCTTCAAATCAAGACTAAGGTATTTAAAACCTTCTAGGATGTCAGTGGTTTGTGTCTGCATGTGTGTGTACATGTGTGTGTTTTAGGAAAGGTCCATAATGTGTCCAGGAAAGCTTTCGAGTCAGAGGAGCGTGTACATAGGGTCGAGGAGCAATGAGGAAGGAGTCTGGCCCGTTCTCTACAGTCTTGATTTCACCTTCACCGGTTTCCTCTTTACCTGAAAGACAACAAAGTTTGGACTCAGTGTCAGCCCACTTGGCTCTTTTCACCGGTCACAGACCCTAACCCTATTTCGTCCTTTTATTTTTCTTATTGAATGGTCTGCGTCCGGAGGAGTGAGAGCTGCCAACGAGCCGCAGCTCGGGGAAAGTACAGCTGGCATATTTTCACATCTTAATCTGTGAATTCAAGATTTATTTCGACCAAACCAGAGTTGGTGATCGTTGGAACAGGTACATTTTATTTTGTTTCTGTCCCATTTGAATGAAGTGTTGTTTAACTAAAAACAGCTAAGAGAGCTTAGCAAACTTGTCAATCGCGTGCAATGCATCATAGTAGTTACGAAATGACTGACATGGTAAAGACCTAAAACACTCTGGTATTTAGAGACATCCTGGGCTAAACCAACTCACTGCCAGCCCACTGTTGGGCTCTCCCTGCCTGCCAGAAGGAACTCCTCTCCTTGTAGACTTGGTATCTCCCTGGCTAGATGTGTCGGACCAGGCTGCGCAGCTGCTCTGCCCTTGCTTGAGGGGGTATACCTCCCTGCCATTCCTGCCACAGATAACCCCCTCTGGGCTGGACTCCAGCTCTATCTCAGTGTCGCCCTCGCTGCCCAGGAGGAGGGCGACTGTCCCTACAGCTCTCCCTGTCTCCTCTTCAGGCTCCCACTTTCTCTCTTTTTCCTTCTCTGTGCTCACGTACGACCACCTGAAGAGAAAACGGTTGACATCTGAAAGACGATGGGATTTTTTGTGCAATCTCAGGGTTAGGTTCATTAGCTTTTTTCGGTGAAACAGACACAAACTGGGACTACAAAAGTTAAACGCCCCACTGTCGAGCCTTTTCATCATTTATCTGCCAAACGATAAGCTAAGCTACTGCGGTAAATACCATCTTAAGTTACTTTCTGCTGCACCCTTCCTGACTCTCACCTCTGCAAGTCAATCTGTCTCTTTGTCCCTTCGTCATTCTGCTGCTGCTGTTTTGACATCTTGATGTTGATTGACGCTGACGATGAGTTGGGGTCAGCTGCTCTCTTCCTTCCTCTGCCAGCTCCACCTCCCGTCGCTGCCGCCGCTCCTTCCTTTTCAGCCGCCGCAGGAGCAGCAGCAGCTGTTTTTGACGGACGGCCACGCCGTTTGACGGGCGACGCTTCTGTCTCGGCGTCAGGGGTCGCAATCTGACTTGGCTCCTCCTGAGAGAGACGGCGAGAAAAGCTCAGTCAATGTTAATGTTGCAGTAAGTGCAGTTCCAGCTGACATCTGGTTGGCGCAGCTTACCTTCTTCCCCTCTTCATTCTTGATGACGGGGTTCTCGTTGTTTTCCTGCGTTTGGCTCTCTGATGACTCGGTGGCAGCATTGCTGTTACTACAAGACACGTTTAAAAAGTTGAAGACAGCATCATTCTTGAGGAGTATGTGCGAGTGTGTGTCGTGAGTCTATATACCTGTTCTTATTGATAGTTGAGGAGCTCAGTGGGGAGGAGTTGGTGCTGGGGTTACTGGTGTCTGAGACTGTGGTGGTCTTGGTGAAGATCCTCCTCCCCGGTACCGTCAGAGGCTTGTTCACAGCTCCCAACACTGGAGCTGGTTTAGGCTGCGTAGAGAAAGGGTGGAGTTGTAGGGCGCAGTTAATGGTATTAGGCTGGTTAGTATATATAGTTTAGATCCCCGACAGTTATGTGGCGTGTAAAAGTAATCGGTGATTACTCAGAGTTCAATACATCGCTCAATTTTCTCTGCTCCCCTTTGACTCTGACCCAAGCATCATACTCCTATACTGAGAATACAAATATGTACAAACAGATGTTTCTAAACTAACAATAAAATGACAATGGTTTTTTCGCCTACTTAGCTAAACAATAAAAAGCAAAGAAGTGTTTGTGTTCTTCCCATCTGCCCTTCCTTCAAATTAAACTACACTCATTACAGTGTTGAGCATTATTACCTATAATGTGGATTGCTCAGTAAATTGGAGTGTTTTGGATTTACCTTTCCAGTGAGCAGCATTTGTCTCATCTCTGTCGACAGATACTCTTTATCGTTTTTGAAGTCCTGTTGAAAGAAATTACAGCAGAAAACTTTGATAAGCATAAACTGCTAAACCACAAAGCTTTAATATTAAAAGAGTGTGCCCATATTTATTTATATAAGATATAAGTTATTCTTAAGAAGTGTGTGTGTGTGTGTGTGTGTGTATTGCCTTGTCCTGTATGATGAAGAACTTGGAGGGTAGAACAGGGTCTTTCGGAGAGTCCAGGTGACACGCAGTGCTCTTGTTGGCAATGACGAAGAGAGCCACATCACAGACAATATACATCTTCTGTAACCAAGACAACAAGAGACACACAGTTATGACCGTTTAATAATTAGGTGACTTGTCACAAATAGCTCTTAGCTTATTGCTTTTGCGTCCTTGCCGTCTTTCTAAAGAATGCGTCCTGATAATTGTATTCATTTTAAATCATTATGGACACCAGCTTGTTTTACTAACTATTACTCTTAAAGCTCCATGTTTATTTTAAGTATAGCTATACTATGTTAGCTATTTTTGAAATCTTGCAAATTTTTGCATTAATTTAACTTTTTATTTTAAACATTTTAGAGAGGACTGTTTCTGATGCTTTTTTGTTGTCATTTGTTTGCCATATTGAGTAAGCATGTGTGTGTGTACCTCATTGGCCTTTGCATCATCAAGGCACTGTGCATCCTTGGTCTGTTTGATGTTCTCTACCATCTTCCTTAGAAAGGCATGACTGTTGTTCTCATTCTTGGTCATCAGCACTTCCAGCATGAACCACAGGCACCTACACACACACACACACACACACACACACACACACGCACACGCACACGCACAATAAACATGCTGCAAGTCACAGCTTCAGTCATCACCACTTCTATCTTATTAGCATTGTAAGTCAAGAGTATACAATGTTCTCATAAAAATAGAAAGATAAGCATTAAGAGAAGACATTCTCAGCTTTATAATCAAATTCAGGGATAGGCTATGACATAAAACATACAAAATGTAGTATGCCAACACTCACTCTTTGATGTCTTTGAGCTGTTCGTATTCATGTGGTTTTGTGAAGTCTGGGTCGTGGGCCAGCAGGTGGATCATATAGGGAACAACATACTCAGGAAGGAGGGAGACAAGTTTATCTGTGGGAAGAGTGAGAGCAACTCATTTTAATGTCTATAAGGGTTCCATCTGTCCATTTTTATGCACTTTCAATTTGCGATTTAAAAAAAAAAATAACAGCGGAAATTTCAGAAATATCAAGAAACAATATAAGATATTGCAAAAAGGTTTTACACTGAGGTTGAAAAGTTGGTGTATTGCGACAAAGTGCAATGGAAACAGACTTAATTGACGGATAGGAAACGTGACTTAAACTTCCGCTCCACGGAAGAGACAAAAAAACTGCAGCAGACGAAACATCAGATCAGTGTGGGGCGATGAGGAGGCCATAATCAATACATGAAACTTTAATGACAAATTACTGTCATGTATACCATATTGTTAATGTTCTTTTAAGGTTTCATTGCCCTTTTAAAAAAAACAAAAAAACAATGACCTCATCTTGTTGCACCCTCTTTTTCTGCAATCGTTAAAGGCACCCAATTGGAAAATTAGCGCCACAAACCGTTCCATCTATATGCACCCAACTCGTAATATTTGCAAAACTGTATTGGATGGAAACAGGCATTCATCTGCATTTACTTTTGCAGATTTTCTGAACATCTGTTAGAATTTGTGGTGATATTGGATGAAAACTTGGCCATGTGGTCTTTGATAGTCTAACTATTGTTCAATAAAGCACACATTAAACACTGCGGTAACTTTCAACATGAAAACATCCACAGGTCCGTCCACTTACCCTGAGCGAGAGGGTTTTGTTTGATGAACTCTCTGCGGACAGAAATGTTTTTGAGGAGGCACTGCCGGGCATGGGCGCGGCGCTCCTTCACTGGGTCCTTGGCACACAGGGCGAAGACGGCGAGGTACTCCAGGGGCAGCAGCAGTTTGACGAGCGCCAGGTGCAACTTCTGAGCAAAGATTTGACGAACCTGGTAGCACTCGTCCTGTATGTAGGGAAGAAAAGACTTCAATCAAACTCAATTCACACAGAAGGTTATTAGTACTAATGATAATGTTTTCTTTGTGTACACATACGGTACACTTTGCATGTTATAATAGGCCTTTCACACAGCATACATTTTGACTTGTCATAGCAGGAAAAGTACAGGTGCTACTAATGACATTTAAATGGCTCCATTCTGACAGTCAGACAGCATATGCACAATACCAGGACGAAGCAGCTAACTGGAATTCAGCCATCATTAAATTGATCATTTATACCTGAGCTTCTCTTACTGAGACATGTCAAAATGTCTTCTGTTAAAAAAGGTTTTACAAAAAAAGGGGATATAAAAGGTGAGACTGACGTTGATAACGAGGCCGCAGAGCTGAAACTGTTCAGGTGTGATGATGTCATGGTAACAGGGCTCCTGGGCCAACTTCATTATGGCTCCACCTGCGGCAAGCCTCAGACGAGACATGTCTGACTTACTGTGAAGAGGAACAAATAAAAAAAAAAAAAAAGGGGAAGGAGGATAACAAAGATGGCATTCTTTAAAATCAAATTGCATCTGGTAAATGTGTTCCCCAAGTGTATCCCGCAATCTGTATGAAATGATTTGCCCCCACTACATCTTAACCCTCTACTGTGACCTTCAAGCCCCGAGTTACCTGATCTTCTTCTGCTCTGTGAGGTCTCCCTCGCTGACCAGCATGGCTGACAGCAGGCGCAGGGTGGAGTTTGCTGACTTGGATTGGTTGTTCTTCATTCCTAATAACCAACGCACTAGCAGCTTGATGGCCTGCACCTGGGGGAACCGGAAGAGCATGAATAATTAGACAAAGTGAGGGCCCTAAATCTTTAAAAAATATCTTTCCGTTTACAAAAACATCAAACAAGATCCGAATCCTTGTCATCAACACAAGATCGTATATGTGCATGCCTGAAATAAATGCCTCTTACCTTAGCTAGGACCTCAGGTGAAACTTCCTCATCAGTGGTCCACAGCTTCCCATTCTTGTTTCCCACCGACTATAGAGACATAAAGGCGCATCACATTCACATTCTCACTCTTTTCTTGGCTGGGTTTATTTGTTGAAAGTTGGAATTCATAAAACAGGTGTCCAAAAATATAAATATGTTTGTTAAAAGGGTGCGATTATGTGTGCAACTGTTTCAGTACACAGTTTGATCTCCACGCACCCTGTCATTCATGAGTAAGTCCTTGACAATGAAGTTCGCCACAATGGACTTCATTGGTGAAGCAAACTGATCTGGGGCCAGCATGGAGATGTGGCCCAGGGACACCAGAGGAGTAATGAGCTGCTCTGGGACGTCCGCATTCAGACTACGTGACAGAGGCTGGGGGTGAAGGGAAAAAACTGTGTGAGTGCATCCCAACAAAGAAATGGCAGTACAATAAAAGATGACATACAGAAGACAAAAAAAAAAAAAGATGTATAGTGCAAGTTAAAATAAATAAAAACATACTAAAACATTGTTGTCAATTTGTAATAGAAGGTGCATCCCTACAAAATCAGTAAGTAAGAAAACAGTCCCCTACCTCAAAAATCTGTGCCAGCTGGACTTCCTTGTTATTAAAGATGGCGTGGATACAGTGGACGGCCTGCTTGGCCTGGTGAGGTGTTCCCCGCTTGGCTTTCTGATGCAGGACCGGAATCAGAGTCCTGATGGACATTAGGAGGAGTTACACAATGCAGGTTATTTCTTTCATTCAACCCAGATGTGGACCAGTATGGCAAGTGACGAAAGTGTGGACCCTTTGCCTGTAGATTCATAAAGCGACAGACTACTGTCCAAATACAAATCTATCTATTGTTTGAATTCATCACTTGCACTTTTAAGTATAATGTCATTTCTCTCTTACGATCTTATCTGTTGTAGCTCTGTCTCGATCTTCTGCCCTGTGTTTCTGAATATCTGGATGGCTGCCTCTGCCACTTTTTCATCCTCCATCTTCAAACACTGCAGCAGAGACTCGTAGGTTTCTGCTGAGTGGAACGCTGTGGGGTGGGTGAACGACAGGACCTAGAGAGTAGAAATCATTTATTTTCTAACATTAATTTGTTTCAAAAATGCTTAATCCAGCTGTAAAAGACTGTTACCATATTTTGCATGTTTTAAGCCCGTTTACTAAAAATCACACACTGGTTACATTTTGGGCATTAGCTTCCATTTATCACAGTATGATTGGTCCATGCTATGTACCTTGAGTAGCTCCAGGCCAGAGCGGATGGCTGTATCAGGGGTCACGCCCTCCTCATCGTCGTCAGCCGTGCCCTCAATGGACTTGTTCAGCAGCTTCACCAGAGCACTAAAGAAAACAAATTATAAGTTATTACCTCGCCTTTGTTAAAATAATCTAAATGTGCATTACATGACAACCTGGAGCACTTTCGGATATCTTAGGACAACATAATAGCAAGTATTAAACATGACAGAAATCGTTACACTGCCTAACGTAAGCATTAGAAGTCATTCGGTATGTAGGTTTCCTCTCTCATGGTGTTTTTCCATAAAGAAGAAAGGGTTAAACCTGTTCCCTGTCTAAGGCCTGCAGGTACAACTCACCACCACTAGGTGTCTCAGTGAATTAGAAAAGCCTGTTAATGGTATTACACAATGACACAGAGACACAGGGAGTACATGAAGCTCCTTATTACTGAGATGGGGAGAGCAGGTCCGTGGTATGACTGCCTCTTTGTGTGTACTATACAAAGAGACACTTAAATCTGATGGAACAGGATTTACAATTCAGTTTCATCTTTTTCAATTTTAATGAAAATGTACTCTAATCCATTTTATTGCTATTAGAATTTAGACTTGACTATGGTCAAATACTTTGGTCTGTTGTGAAATCTGAAAAGTAAAACCCAACCCCAACACTTGGTGTGTTGAACATGTCAGGAATTTTTCTGACCTGATGGCCTCAGAGTCGATGTGGACGGGGGCGATGCGCTCCAGCAGGAACTTAACCATCTCCAAGAACGGGTTGGTGGGCTGTTTGGGGAACGTCAACTTCCGAGTGATCTCCCTCTGCACACAGTACAAACAGTACACCTTTAGTACCAACATTCATGGATTTTTGCTTATATATCTCCACCGCATTCACGCTAAGGTCTGTATTACTAAATCTAGGACAACCGTCCTAAAAGTACCTTCGATCTTAATGTGGTAGCAGATTAACATTAGGATTAAAACAAAAACAGAGGTTGAATGGTTTGCTCTGTTTTTTATATATATATATATATATATATATATATATATATATATATATATATATATATATATATATATATATATAATGCAGTCCATTTACAATTAATTAGTCTGGATCAACGGAAATACATTTCCAGGATAAAGCCTGACGTCCGGCGTATGAGGCTTTGCCCCTCACCTTCCGCTGTGCGTGTTGCTGTTCACAATATCCCTTCGCTACAGGAAACGACAACAAACCTAGAGCAAGCTTTTTTTCCCCCTTCTATCCCAGAATGTATCTGGTGTAGTCAGACCTTGCTCCACAGCGCTGTGGACGAATGTCTGGCAATGCGAGACTAGGTGTTTATTAATGCTGTACTTGTAGAAGCTTTCTCCTCTTTTATAGCGTGACATTTCCTGTTACTACTAGGCCTGTAGCGACGCATCGATGACGTCAAAATTACGTCAACGTCCTATTTTTACGTTGACGCTTCGCCACAGCTCGCCACACACACGTGGGAGACCAAAACATTGCAGAATGGAGGACGAAACCAGGTTAACGTTAGCTGGCTACTGGCGCTTGGACAGCTGTGTTTAGCTAACGTTAGTTATCATCTAATGTTGGCTTGAATGGTTATGGCTGCAGAACACAGCTATCTATAGTAGCTAATGTTAGCTAACGTGAACGTGAGATACTAACCTAGCATGAACAAACTGCACAGAGAGCTAAGATGCGTTGGTTAGCCTAGCACCACCAAAGTGCACAGCTGCTAGATCTAGCTAAAGGTAGCAAGCAGATTGCAGTACCTTTTGAACAAGAGTTATGTTAGTACTGTAAAAGAGTAAACAGGCTGGCCTTTCATTTTGTATAACAGTAAAATAATTTTATTTATTTTATTTTGTGTAAAGTAGAAGATTTTCCGATTAATCGTTCAATAAATAATCGTTTACCCCCAGTCCTAGTTACTACAATATAAAGTTGTCATTTTTAAGTGACTGCACTTCTTCAGGGATTTTGAGTGATTCGTGACTGCTACATTGTAAATATAGGCTCAAAAACAAACTCACAGCACCGAGTCTTTGTTAAAGACAAGGAGAGAGAATGAGCCTTGCAGCCTGTCTGTGAGCGAGTGTGTATGCTAAATGGATGAGTGTTCTTCTCACCACACAGATCTCAGCCTGTTTGCAGGAGCAGGTCGGGCTGATGAGCATCTCCAGCTGAACTCGGAGCTTCTCGTCCTCACCCAGAACCTGGTTGAACTTCTTCATGAAGTCCTGGGCCTTTCCAGCATCTGGCAGATTCTCTGTGAACATACAGGAGAGTTTAATTAGGATGTCAGTCATGTTAAGTGGAATGGACCTTCACCATTATGAAGAAATGACAGGGCGTGGGGATTCAAAGTGTTTGTGTGGTTTCCAACTTACTGGCAATACTCATCAGCTTCCCAAACATGGCTGTGCTATTAGCCTCGGACTACCAGGAGAAAGAGAGAGAAATATGTCATATATGTGTTTTGCATCAAAATACTCGGAGGAGAAGGTCATTTTTTGTGTTGTCAACACACCACTGGCAGCTTGTGGAGGTCAAGCAGCTCTTTGACGAGGCTTCTGAGCATGTTCTGACACTTCCACATCTCATTCAGGGCCCTGAGAGCAAAGAATACACCAGAAGAGAGGAGAAACAGGTGAGAGGTGGTAAAAACACAGGGGCTGATCAATATACTGTCCTTGTATATATATATATATATGTACATACATGTTGAACTGTTAGTGTTGTTGTTTTCATGTTGTTTACAGATACAACGCAATGTTTATGTTTTAACATACATTAAAAAGATACAGGTCAGCATGTGTGTGTACAATCCAACGATATGTGTTTTTTCTTAGAGGAGGCAATATTGCAGGTTTACTGACTTGACAGCGTTTGTGTCCAGGCAGGCATACAGGTAGTACAGACACTTCATCTTCTCCTCTGTGTCAAGACTGTGAGGGACCATGTACTGAGCGAAGATCTTCTCTACTAATAACCTGAAAAAAGGAGGGGAGAGTTTCCGTGAATTGTGTGGAAAAAAGAGACAATGGAAACCAAAATAAATTCACTGTGCAGTAATACTTTCTGTATTAACAAAAAGCTGTACTAATAGCACTGGTCTTAGCTGGTCCATTCAGCATATTTTCTATCGTCTGTTAATCCCAAGTCTCACAAAAGCAGGTTTCAAAGAAATGTATTCTACAACAGATACAAAGTACCTTTAAGATTTTAGAAGACAACTTAGTTGGCTATATCGGCAGTTTCTCTTAACGTTTACATGTTTCTCACGACAACCTACACTTAAGTAATGTCGACCATGGTTGAAACGTCCCAACACAGCTGCGTTGTTCTTTTCAACATTAAACTATTTATTATATTTGTGCATATGCTCACTTGTCATCAATGCTGTTCTGATAGTAGATGTGCAGCAGTTTGTCTTTGATCCAGCTGATCTTCTGGGCAGACTCTTTCCCGGCCTCATGGTGCAGACAGTATTTCTTAAAAAGCTGAGCAAGGCCCATCATAGCCTCCTTACGCACACGCCACTATAGGGGGAGGAAGAGGAGGGAAGAAAAACCTGATCAGGGAGGTAAGACTTAAATTAAGATGAGGAAACTGAATTTACATTTATTGTACACGTATGAAAAGAGCAACCTGGCATTGAGGGAAATTCCTTACGGTTTGTCAAACAAATAAAAAAAAAAAAGTAAGACTCTGAATCAGAGCTCCAAAGTGCAACCAAAAATCTACAACGTAGGACTAAACATTTTGATTGGTCGCATCGGTGCGCCTGCAGGTGTGTTTCTGGTTGCAGTATTGGATTCAGACAGAAGGCTGAAGCCCTGCGTAGCGCTGTGTAGCTCCCCGAAACGCTGTGAAAAACAAAATCCGATGTCCACATCCAAAATGTTTCCAAATAAAAATATCTGAACAACTGTTACGTGACTTTGATAATAAAGTCCATTGTTCGATTGTTGTGAAATATCTGCCACCACATTTCTGGGTTCCTTGCATCACTGCATATTAACACCGACTCTCTTTAAATAACCAATGTTACAAGTCAGGTTCAGCAGCAAATTAAGACTGCAAACAAGAACAAAATCCACAGATCCAAAACAAACCCTCAAAAGCACCTTGCTACTTTTAATTGCAGTATGCTACAGACAGCTTTGTCAAGGCAGTTTTGCCTGGAGCTTCTTACACTGATCAACCAGTGGCTGGGCCATTGTGCACACACACGGTATTTAAAAAATAAAAAAATAATAATAATCACAAACACGGTCGGTAATTGAAGGCACGGTGGATGATTGGTTAGTGCATCAAAAACCAATCCCATGCAGACTTTTTAATTAATTAATTATTCTTTTCTAAAATAGTCATACGCCGGAAATCCGGCACCACACCGGAGTACTTTAAGCCCTGATGACAGAAAGAGCTTGGATTTGAAAGTAAAATCAATACATCCACCTGCTACTATGACCAACCACATCAGAGTGCATATTTGTCTCACCCTCTTGTCTAAGGTCCTTTCCCGTACGAAGCCCAACAGCTGGTCATTGACCAAGTTAAGGTCTTTCTTCCCGGCGTTGATAATGGTGACAATGACATCATGACGGATGGCTTCCTCTGGGTCATGGGAGCGCACCTTCAAATACTCTGATTGGATAATAAGGAGAAAGAAATGTAACCACTTTTTGTTCAGAGCATAATTTAAAAGAAATGACTAAATTAGAAGAGAGGAGAGTGAAGACGACACAGCGAGTCAGAAAACAAACACACCTGTCAGGTCTCTGGCCAGGTCTGGGTGGTTCATGAGGCAGTGGCTGGCAAACTTTACACACTCTAGCCTGACTGGAACGTGGATGTCATTGAACCTGGAGAAAAATAATCCGTTATACAAAACTAAAACCATTTTATATATCTTTAGTACTCTATAACAAGTACATCACTTTTCTCTTAATTCGTCTCTCCTGGTTGAACTGGATCTTGCTTAAACATCACTTTGTGCGAATGTGTCTGCATCATGTAACTCACCGTCCTAAGAAGCACTGCCACAGCGGTCTGTTCTGTGAGGCCAGCTCTGAGTCTTTGGCCCCAAACAACTTAGCTAGCAACCGTACAACAGCTAGACGCTCCTCGCCATCATTGCTCTGCAAACACAAGAAAAACATGTAAAATACAAGCTGCGTTTTTCCTCCCAAAATAATTTGAATTTTACTCCTTTCCTGCTCTCCTACTCTTGCTTTGCCAGACCTTCCTCCACAGCGCTACAGAGGGGGGTCTGGCTAGTCCACACAGCATTCCGGGATGGGGAAAAAACATGGTCTGGTTTATTGGCATTTCTTTAAAGGAACACGCCGACTTATTGGGACATAAGCTTATTCACCGTAACCCCAACAATTAGACAAGTCAATATGTACCCTTCTCATCTCCGTCTGGCGGCTCCACCATTAGCTTAGCCTAGCACAGGTCCTGGAGGTAACTGGCTCCAACTAGCCAACTGCTCCCAATAAGTGACAAAATAACGGCAACATGTTCCTATTTACATGTTGTGATTTGTATAGTCACAGCATGTACAAATAACAACGTCACTTGAGACACAGCCATATTCTAACCATATATAAACTGGGAACTATATTCTCAGAAAGGGAAGCAGTGCTAGTTGGGCGGAGTGATATGCTTGCAGCTCTGCTCAGAGCTGCAGCGTATCACTCCACCTGCTTCCCTTTAGCTAATGCTAATGTCCCAATAAGTCGCCGTGTTCCTTTAAACCAGTCACAACCGTCATGGGCGGCGCTAAGCACTGGGCAGAGCCACAGTGCCGCTGCAAAAAAGCCTCGGGAATTAACTTGTTTTGGTGGAACGTGTACGTTCAAAAATAGTTTTAGTCATGCAGGGAAAACTCAGATTCGACAGATAGTCTAGCTAGCTGTCTCGATATACCCTGCAGAGATCTGAGGAGCAGTTAACCATAGTCCTCGTGAATCAACCGGAGTTTAGAACGTCAACACAAAGAAAGCGGACGGTACCGGGCATCCGGCCAAAAAGAGTGAAATCTGGCGGAATTTCCGGCGGCAACGGAACAATCCCGGAAGTGGAACGTCCTGGATATAGACTAGCTCTCTCCTAACGCAAATAAGTAAGACAAACTATCAACCATCCCCATCTTGTGCTTTACCTGCACAATTATCCATTATTTACTTCAAAATTTGTCTTAAAGGCCGCTCTCTGTATGTTCCTGCATTTGCTGTTCAAAAGCACAAGGATCCTTGGTTGTCAATCACCAATATAACACACCTGACAACGTGCATTATCTTACACTACTGAGAGGTGAAGCCGACTCAAGGTGAAACAAGCTTTCAAATCTGGCCGTTTGTCCATTAATACTGCCCTACAAATGATTCAACAATGACACTACAAAGTTACATCACTCCTATAAAGTTGACACTGTCTATAGTTTGATCAATGTTAATGTTTGGAGCAAAGCATCAAGGGAACTAGTCCTCTGTGATCTGAGGTGAGATGTACGGTTAACATTTTGACTGTGTGTGTTGCGTTCACCTTAAGTTTGAATTCCAGCTGTGGCATGACAGAGGTAAGCAGCATAGGGTCGATCGCAAACAGTTCCTGGATGAGGTCAAATACGTGCTCTGATAGGTCACTGACTGATGACTTGCCCATCACTAAAACCTGATTGAAGAACTGAGGAAGAAAAAAACAACAACACTTCATTAAACAAGATGTACTGTACAACAGCTTACGTAGACAGAGTCTGAGGACGAGAGTAAGAAAAACAAAAGTCACAAACTGAAAATGAATAAGTGAGGCTGCTACTCACGTTAGCAATGCATGTCTCGATGGTCTGGACGGTCCTCTTCAGCAGAGTCTTGGCAAGATCGTACGCTTGCTTGTTCAGATTCTGTTCCAAGGAAAATAAAACACAGAGTGAACATCAAATATTCACTAATACACAGAACTTCAAGCTTGTCCAATATGTCAGCTGACAGTGGTTGAGAAATATGCAAGGCGTGTATACTAAACTATGCAAAATATGTATTTCCTATGTGCAATTCTGTAAAACGTAACCACCAAGTCTGTCAACTTGCTATATCTTGCTTTTTTTTACTGATGCTTATTGTTATTGCACTATCCTCTTTGCTGCTGTAACACGGCAAATGTCCCCGCTGTGAGACTAATAAAGCGTTACCTGAGTTTAAGGATCACGGTTATCAATTTTCATTGATAAAAAAAAAAAAGAAGCCGTTCTAAATATTTATCATTATTTTGTAATATGGGTCCTCTTGTGGTGAGCACAGATCAGAATATGTTTAGTTAATCCAGTATGTTTGTGCTGCAAATTATTATTTTATAATCTGATTTTAATCCAGAGTTTTTGTCTGTTTTTTACCCATTATTTAATATTCAAAATAAATATGCAGATTTTATTTTTGAAAAATAAAATAAAAAATAAGAAAATACAACACAGTTGCATAATTATATCTAAAGATTTTTTGGGACATTTTCAGCCTTCATTTTTGACAGGACAGATGAAGACATGAAAGGGGAGAGAGGGGGGAATGACATGCAGCAAAGGGCCGCAGGACGGAGTCGAACCTGGGCCCCCTGCGTTGAGGAGTAAACCTCTATATATGGGTGCCCGCTCTACCAACTGAGCTATTTGGACGGCCACATCTAAAGATCTTTCATAACTATACAAAATGAATACAAATAATGACATTATAACTAGATAATGTGCATGAATGTGTTTGTCCTACCTTGTGTGCAGGAATGAGGTTAATGAGGATGGTATCCAGCAGCTCCTGTGTGACTCCGTCACCCTCCATGATGATGGAGCTCATCAGGTCTATCATGTGCATCTGAACCTTCTGGTTATGGCTGTTACTGTGGAGGAAGAGATGAAAATGAAAGAAAAACTGAAACAATAATAAATAAAAAACAACAAAGAGCGATTACTCATTGTAACCCCTCAACACCTGGTGTCAAAATGGGTCCTAGCAGTAACTGGGATTACATCTATCAGTCTGCATGTTTCTAGTGACGCGTCATAATACAGCCGTTAGTTTCATTGGCCGTCCGACTGGGGTGGGTGGTGGCCTATCTGCGTCAGATTGGTCATTGAGTCCGACTGCCCACTGGCTGATTCAACAAGTCAAATCGGCCCAAATTAAAGCCGACGGCTCCTCCGACTGACGACGGCACGGAACACACCAAACAGACTCGAGTCACCGACCTCGCCAGACTGTCTGACGGACGATAATCGGGTTAGTGTGTCAGCGCCTTAAGGAGTAAATCTCATCAGCGTAAGTGAGCCAATAAGCATGCTTCTACCAAGATCTAATGTTTGTGATTGGCTGTCTAACGTTACACATCGCAGAGGCAGGCAGGAAAAATTCTACGTTATGCACAAACAGGGCTCACGTAGTAGGAGCTGAAAAATAAAAAGATTTGTGCCATGTTTAATGTTGTACTTTCTTTTTGTTTTATAAAATTGGTATAGAAAAAAAGTATCGTTTAGGAACTTGTATCGAGGTCACGGTATCGATATCGGTACCAGTATCTGGTATAATCCTAGACGTAGCGAGTTCCCGTGACACTAGGTAAATGAAACATGCTAAAAAGGGAGACAAAATTTACAAATTCAAGTATGACTGTGGTGGAATATGAAAAAGGTCTGATAAACAGTAATATTAAGGATTTTAGAAAAAAAAAAAAAATAACAATGTTCAGTTATAAGATTTGACACACAAAGAAACCGCAGCAGATAACAGGGGCCTTACTTGATGACAGAGAAGAGTGTTTTGAAAAGCTGGATGAAGATCTCGTTGCAATCCTCCAGTTCAAAGCATATGTTGTATGACTTCACCCACGCCAGGTTCTAGAGAAACACATTAAAAACACAAGTTACTCCTTCATCAGCAGTTTGTTGTACTGTCCCTGGAACCACAACTAACAAAACACAAGTTTAGACTCTCGTGGGTTCCACCACATAAGCTCATTACCTCCAGCAGGTAGAAGTATCTGTTGAACTGAGGGCTCTTAGTGTCTTCCAGTCCCTTTAGCTGTCTGGTGATGAACAGGAAGATGTCCTAGAGACAAGACAGGAAAACACTTGTTTTTATGCTCGAAAAACAATTCTGGCAAGACCCCAAAACAGCAGATCTGACTAGAAAAAGCAATGACAAAGTTAATTACGATGGTTTGAAATGTCAGCCAACATTCATCTCGGGTAACATTAGAAATCTCACAGTGATGTTCCCTGGATTTCTGAAGGAAACACTTGTTAGATCTAGATGGCACTTTGATGTGGTTATCCTTTAAATTCTACAATAATTATTAATTCATAATTTATAGCACTTTTTTTTCCATTGGCTTGCCAAAAGATTAGCCTGGATGAACTGAAGACTTAATGACTTAGAGAACCCTGACTGCCTTTCTTTCTCAGATATATTATATATAATTACATAGCTTTATTTCGTAACATAATAGAATTGCCATTCATTTTATTTTGCTCATGTTCGTGTTAGTCTACCAGTCTCGCATTGCCAGACCTTAAGCCCAATTTATAGTCCTGTGTTAAATCGACGGTGTAGTTTTTCTGTCTACACCTCTAGAGTCTGTACTCACTCCGAAGCTATCCCGGTCACTCTCTAACTCGCTTTACCACACACTCCCCGCATACCAGTGTATCGCCGTGTGTACTTAGTCTATAGCAATCCCTGCCAAACGTCCCAGCTAGATAGTTAATGCCGTAAACATATTCTTTGTAAATCTTTACAATCATTTGCAAAAAAAACAAGCAGGCCTGCCTTATTGCATGATTAAAATCTTCGTCAAAACTTGCCATGTTCATCAAGTAAAATTAGCTTGCTAGCTCGGAGGTTGTTCTTTTTGTTTATTGTAACGACGGGATTTTGTCACACAGATAGCAACAGGGAGTGGCAAAGCCAGACATCCAGCTCGTCAGGCTTATCGTGCCAACGTACTTTCGTTGATCCAGACTAGTCCTACAGACCTAGACCTACAATGCATAGAATCTGCAGACAATCATTTCAACTAGTGTTATGAGCAAAACTGAAATGCTTAGACTGCTTTTGAAAACTATTCCCTTGAAGGATAGACGATAGAGGATTTCATACAGTGCCAAGGGTCAGTTCCTAACCTTGAGTTTGTCGTGGGAGGTGTAGGGGGCCTCGGGAGCATAGATCCTGAAGATGTCAGCCAGGCAGCAGGCCACCAGTAGCCTTACGTCTTTATTGGGGTTCCTGAGGAAGAATTCTGAGGCGAGGTGGAGCGCCAGGCCAAGATACTGCTGCTTCTCCTCTTCAGAGTCTTGGTCCATGTCCATGTAGGTTTTCACCACCATCTGTGAAACAGGACGACAAGGGAGGAGGAGGGTGAGAAGGGAAGCATCCTGGGCACACCACAAATAACACAAGTAAAGCAATTACAAGTTTGACAGCTCTGCAATAAGAAAATATGGACCGCTGCATCACATCTTTTGTTTGCTTTGTCTTGTGTAATCTAGACCAGTGGTTCTCAAAGTGGGGTACGGGGACCCCTAGGGGTCCTTGAGGAGGTTCCCAACAAAAAAGTATTTTCACTATAATTTCATCCATAAGTAATACAATGACAGAATGTGTGACTATGTTGGTTATTTCATAGACTTTCTGTAATTAAACCTCTAAAAGCGAAAAAATCCTATCAGATGCAGGAGCCGGGGACAAAATCTTCATCAAATGGAGCTCAGTGGTCTCATTTGTCAGTTTAGGGCTTTGATAAA
This sequence comes from Gymnocephalus cernua, assembly GCA_023631565.1. NCBI lineage: Eukaryota > Metazoa > Chordata > Actinopteri > Perciformes > Percidae > Gymnocephalus > Gymnocephalus cernua. The sequence continues at coordinate 23,175,342 of CM042427.1, read as the reverse complement.
CCACTGATCTAGACAATATCATTCATGGAGTGAAGTATCCACGGAGCTGCTGCGGCAGAAGGTTTGGACCGCCTTTTCCCGTCTCCAGCATGAAATACTAAAATTTCAACAGCAGCTCTTTTAAGTGGGCGCACCTGCAAAATGCCATTCAGATATAGGCACGAATGCTGGCTTTCGTTACTGTAAGTGACTTAATTTATATAACATCTTAGCACAAAACAGTACTAGCTTGCGGTGATTTCAGCAGAGGCCAACGTCAGTATTGCAGTTCACATGAAATCCAGTGCCCCAAACTCCCCCCCCCCCCAATTATTAAGAAATAAACAGTTGCAAAAGAATTAAAAAAAAATTAAATTTTAAATTTTTCAAAAACACTTCAAAAATTACTTTTAAATTATTATCTATTATTCATTTTTATTATTATTACAATTTTAGCCAAAAGGTCTATTAAAATGCTTCTTTTTTGTAAAGTTTCCAACAGCCATATCAGTAAATCGTTTGTGTATCAATAATGTGTGCAAGGAGTCAGCAGGAAGCCACCAGGCCAGAAGGACTCTTATCTTAAAGGGATACGCCACCGTTTGTTGAAATAGGGCTTATCACGGTCTCCCCTAGCTGTAGATAGGTGGGCCAATGCATTTTTTTGTGCAAGTAATTAGGTTGTTTATTTTGGTCTTTTGTTGGCTCACTTTTACTCACAACATGCTAACCGGCAACATAGGATTCCATTCACTACGCTAAGCTAACTAGCGGCGGCGCTGCTGGTGTTGCACCGTACTAAAACAATGCATGCACAAAAAATTCGTTGGCCCACCTACCTACAGCTAGGGGAGACCGTGATAAGCCCTGTTTTAACAAACGGTGGCGTATTCCTTTAACCTCTACGGACTCAAAAACACAGAAGTGTGAAACATTTGGAAGCAACTTTCACTAGGACGAATGGAGTGCCATTAGGGCTGCAGTTATTTATTTTAGTAGTAGAGTATTCTACCGATTATTCAATCCAGTAATCGAATAAGACTTGCTTTATTAAAAAGCAATAGTAAATTTCGGTTTGTTTAGCTGAACACACAATATAGGCGTCACAAGAACCAGAACTTTGGTACCAAATCGATACCAAAGTTCTAGAAACGTGACGGTACTCGTTTTTCTACAGTACCGTAGATGCCGGGGGATGATACACACTGTGGTATCGACTTTGGTATAAAGTATTGTGTAGATATTTAATTTTGGTGGTATGAGTACCGACTACTAGATTTTTGGTATCACGACATTCGTAATAGGCGGTGCCCTACCCTGGCCTAAAGGATATCTACACCAGGCGCTGCAAGAATAAGTCTAGGAGAATCATCACAGATCCAAACCATCGGGGGAACAGTCTTCTACCAGAGCTTCTACCCTCAGGCCACTAGGATCCTAAATGAGGAGACTGACTGAGATTGCAATCCCCCCCCCCATCATATACATATATATATTTATTTAGCATTAGTACACTGTTTTAAATGCACAAATTCAAGATACTGACAGGATTACATTTCACTGAAATTGTATTTTGTACGACTTTACTAGACAAATAAATTGAAAAATACATCAGTTCTCTTAAAATGAACAACCCAATCAGTTAAGCAGCTCTGTGTCCCAGCAGTGTGTGCGCTCCCTCATCCGTCAGGTCCGCCCGGGTGACGCGAAACCCGGGGACCCCTGCCGGACTTGGCGGTTGAGCTCTCATCTCAACTAGCAATCATACTGATTTTACGTTAAATGATAACCTTGTGTCGGGACCACTCCATGGACTAAGTGATAACGTTGGACTGAATGCTTTCTGCTGAAGCACTGATGCTGTGCTATCGTGGTAAGCTAGTTCGGTTTTACACACAATACTGAGTTATTGTTTTGTTTCAGCGTGAAATGATCCTAAACCTTAGACACTTTGTCGTGTTCTCTGGCCTGTCTCTTGCCCCTCGCTATTTTCTCTCTCTTCTTCCATTATGCAGTCCCCGCCGTTTGCGTCACGTCACCTGTATACTAGTCTGGATCAACGGAAAGCTCACGTGCCGGATGTCCCTCACCTTCCGCTCTCTGTGTGTTGCCGCCCTGAAACTCGGTTCGCTTCGGTAAACAACAACAAACTTTGGGCTAGCAAGCTACACGCTAAAAATGGCAACTTTTGAAGAAAATTTGGATCATTCGACAAGGCAGGCCTGCTTGTTTCTTTTGGGGAATCATTTTTTAAAGATTTACAAAGAATATGTTTATAAAATATGTTTTAATAATATAATGGGACTTCTTGGGACCAGTTGGAGAGGATTTCTGTGGACGAAGTAAACACAGCCATACACTGTTAAGAACAAATTACGCTTAACGATGTAACCAGCTAATTTAAAATAACTCCTGTTACTGTTTTGTGTAAACAGTTCTTCATTTAATATTGTATGTGGTGTTTTCTTTTGCGGGGTGCAAATGTTCCACCATAACAAGTTCCTTCCCGAGACCATTTTGCAGAGCGGGACACACCGCACAAACTAGTGCGATGGTCGCTCATCGTCGGCCCAACTAGAACCGACGGTCGCCTTGGTGTGTAAGAGCCTCAAGGATCACCAAGGAAGTCAGTTGCAAACACTGGCATGTAGAGAAACTTAAAGTACTCGTCCCTTTCCCTTTCCTTTATTGTGTTATATATTTTTTTTGTGCACTTCATAGGTTTACAAAGTGAAAAAGCCCCAAGTCCACCCCAAATGGACTTACCATCTCCAACAGAAAACACTGTTCACAAACAGCTCTATTGTAGTCCAGCCTTTGCTTCCGTGACGAACGTGTGTCACTCTGTAACACGCGTTACTATGCTTGGCTGCTAGCTGGCACGCCTTCATACTCTGCTTCTGACTAGCTAGCAGTACTGACCAAGGCTCTGCGCATGTGTGATACAGAAGTGAGATGCCTCACTCGGTAGCTAAAACAGAGAGCTCAACACACAAGGTGAAAAGAGGAGCTGCAGCAATGTGTAGTATAAAGATAATGTTTTTTTTTTTTATTAAAACATGTAAACCTATTCTAATATAACCTCTAAATACAATTATGAACCTGAAAATGAGCATAATATGAGCCCTTTAAGCAATTATCCAGAGCACCTTATAATCCGTCTCAGTTACAAGTTACTTGGCCTGTCGGAGCTTGTTTGCTGGAAACAGCTGCATTATGTTTTATGTGAATTGATAGACCAACCACACAGTATTTGTGCACCAGACCATCACCAAAATAAAAAGAACTTAACAGCTCAAATCCTAAATGCATTTATTCTTGTTGAAACTGACAGTTTCCCAGTGCTTATTGGGTTAACTTAATTTCCCTTTGCCCATTTGGATGACAAACCTAGCAAACAAATAGGCTGTAGGTTAAAATGACAGGAAATAAAATATAGTTGTTCTAGGTTTAACATGAACACAACTGTCTAAAGAGGTTGTATGCACACCAATCTTATCAAACATCTCAGTCGTTAGGCAATAGGACACCACGCTTTAAACTATCACTTTCTCTATGAGAGTGATGTGTGAGTATATGAAAGAGGCAAAGCAGAGCAATGAAGCTCACTATACAGCTAGGCAGTCAGCAGGGTGGGGGATGGGCCAACAGCTCCAGCAGACTGCAGAGCACCACACTCACTCCTACCCTCCCACATTCTCAGCTGAAACATTCACAACCCAGCCGGTGAAGGCTCTTCACCCAGAGACAAGTGTGTGGAGTCGGTGTGCGTCTCTGCCCCTTAAATGTATTGTTGTTTATTTGGACAGAATATTGGCTCAGGCTGAAAATATATGTGACATGCTTTTAAAGGTGTGCTGATGCAATGTCAGCTGTGCCGTTTCTGCTTAATGGTTAACTGAAATAAAGCCACAATTTAACCCTGTAATGCATAAAAGCAGCTTTAATAAACTATAAGCAGATAACCATTTCATTCTCCAGGGAGTGAAAAACATCCCTTGTGAATCAGGCCCCCCCTCCTTTCATGTCATTCAAACAGGTTAGCCGGGGTATTGAATCCTTTGGCTGTGTTCGTTCATAAGCACTGCATGAAAAGAACCAGGTCTCCCATTCATTTCAATGTGACACACACTGGAGTAGTGGTGCAGTAGGCTTAGGCAAAACAAAACCATTCAAAAAAGTAGAGCCTTGCTTAACTTTTGTGGAAATGCAGAGTGATTTCATCTGGCAATGCAACTCATTAGCAAATCAAATACGTGCAAGCACACATTCCTGGTGCATGATTTTGTTTACCTGGAGAGCTGCCCTATTTATTACTCAACGCCACAGGGGATGCAATTGTTTGCTGTGATAACTTTCCAGAATTGTTAATTTCTTTCTCACAATATATGCCGCTGTGCAGAGTTTTGGTGAACCTTCAAACTCACTGACCCGTTATTCAAATTGGCTTGTATTGTATCTCCTGATGTTACTGTTGCCAAAAGCAAATACATGTGGTTTGACACTTTCATCTCAACAAAACACTGTCTGATTAAGCAGATGTGGTTGATTCCTCATCCTTCCATTTCTGTACAGTGCTTTTCTTTGATAGATCAATGAGTACATGACCAGTCTGTGCTGGAAAAATACATTGCCACTGGGTAGGCTCAGTTAGCTATTTGCGTTCAAAACTATAAAGAGCCTTATTTAGAATGTGAGAGCTCTGACTGAGGGCGTTAATGCCTGAAACAATCTCTATAATTACATTATTTGCATTTAGGGAGGAATGACAGCTACTCACTATACGTTACTACCATGATCCATGACCCACAACAAAAAACAACTATACATAAAATCTTTTATAAAATGAACTGAAATTAATTATTGAAAACTGCATAAAAGTTGAAGCATTGTCAACACAAACAGCTAATCCTCCTGCACAATCACCCGAAGCCCCTTTCACACAGCCTGTTCGAGGCGGGAATGTTGCGCCGTTATTCCGCCTTGCCAATCTGTACATAAAGGTACAGACATGGATTGGGTGAACAGGGTTGTTCCGCCATTAGGCAGGCAGCAGAGGTAGTAACGGCGCCGAAACAACGGCTGTGTAAAAGAGAGACTACACACACACACACACTGTGCTTTACGCTAAGTTTTTACCATAGACACTAAGATTTTCACAGGCAGCTTCAACAGCAGGGCGGAGCAGTTCAATTCATGTCCGAACAGTCCGATGGCAGTGGGTGCCCGGAGGTTCAATAGTCTGTCGGCAGAGCGGTAGCGGCGTTTTACAGGCAAAACTGCCTGTAAAAACCCAGCGTTAGAAGGTAAACGTATGAAAATAAGTTATGTTTAATTCTCTCGGCACCGGGAATTGAAGTCTTTTACGCTCAAAATTACCTGGGGGACGACCCCCCAGACCCCCCCCCCTGCTTAATGTGCCTCCCCCCCAAAGGCCCAGTCTGAGCCAGGATAAACCCTGAATACACAACATTGTCTATTTTCTTATTGAGCTCACAAAGAAATTTTCTGGTAAATACTTAGATAAAAGACTTATTTGCTTCTTGAGTTGCATAATGATGTGCATTACATTAATTTGTATGGGGTGGGGGGCTAAATTAAAACTGTGAACAGCCTGGTGCCATATGGACTGTCTCCCTCTTTTTTGACCTACAAAAAGGCATTAAGGTCTATTTATGCTTCTACGTTAAATCAACCCCGTGGGTGCGTATGTAGCCTGACTTGCACCTCCCCAGAAACGTAACTACGAATTAACGCAACGCAGACTGCAATAACTGTGATTGGTCCATTGGCCGTGGCTTGGTAGCGTGGCATTTTCCCCTACTCACTTCCGGGTTCTCCTTCTCCATAAACATGAAATCAAGGAGAGGGTAGGGCTGGGCGATAGAGAGAAAATCAAATATCACGATATTCTTGACCACATACCCCAATGTCGATATTGCGGCGATATTCTAGGGTTGGCAATTGGTGCTTTAACAAAATATCTTCACACTTAGAGTTTAGATAAATAATCATCAGTAATGTGGACATAATGTCCCAGTGGTTAAAGGCAAATAATAGAACAGTTACAACAGTCTGGTAGGTTCAGAAAAGTACATCATTTTACTGTAATGTAGCCTTTAAAACCAGTAAAAGACAACACTTATGTCATATCACGATATCCAAAATCTAAGACGATATCTAGTCTCATATCACGATATCAATATAATATTGATATATTGCCCATCCCTAGGAGAGGGTAAAGTTTTCCTGCTACAGAATTTTGACCGAGGTCAGAAAGCACATGGGAGAGATGCTTTGTTTCTCCCACTATCCCTCTAGAGACGGTACTTGCTCTGAAGCGAATCACCGTCACTCTGTCACTCGCTCTACCACACAGTCCCCACACACACACACATGCCGGCCCTGCTGTTCTTTTAAAAAAAGAGATCAACGCACACACCAACACACAAGGATAAACTTCTGGCCACTTATGTAGGCTATGGCGAAAGCTCTGCATGAAGCCTCCGCAGAAGCATTAATCTCGCTTTAGCCCAAACTAAAGAATGACTTATGATAGTAGCTGACTGTAGATGAAAGTGACTAAATAACCTTAACCTTATACAATTAGTTGTCTACTGCCTAATGCTGCAGTACAACACACAATCCTAAATCTCTTCCATCAATTGACTAATTGCACATGCAATTAGTGTCAGCCTTTCCAACTCTCAGCAGTATACAGCAGAGGTTAAATGGATCTGTACAACCTGCCATTCAGCACATTTGTCCAGCTTGCCAAGGCCAAGGGTTGTGTGCTTTATGGTCACAATGCTACTCTATAAACAGTTATATGATCTCAGGAAATCATTTCAGTATTACTGTAGTCAACAATCTAATCAATCACAATCTAGCGATTAAGAAGGGTCACAACAAGATCCCTATAAACACAGATGCCAACTTTGAAATTGCCAAATGTTTGAAGTGTGGGGGAAGGGGAGGGGTGGATATCAGGATGCCATTTGAGAAAGGTTTAACACCCATGTGTTAAGGAACTATGATCAATATTTTAATAATAAATGTATCAAATGATAACGTGAAAACAATGTGAAAGGGGTCGCTCGTAGTAATGAACCTGCCACTGAATGGAGTAGTTTAATGTGCTTATTATATATATATATATATATATATATATATATATATATATATATATATATATATATATATATATATATATATATATATATATATGGAAACATGTTTGTGTTGCATGACAGTATGTGGTGAGAGATATTTGTATTTGTTGTCTTTGTAAGGCTGCAGAATGGACAGAGTCCAAAACAAATTTCCCTTTGGGGACAATAAAGTATATCTTATCTTATCCAACCTACATAGAATATTCACCTAAATCTGCAGCTCCCCTTAGCTTTGCAGAGCTTTATAGCAAGTTTAAGTTCATTGTTTAGCTGGCGCAACTTTACTGTTTTGGTTAACTCACACAGCGCCGTTTTTGGCTGCAGTGGGTAGTGTTTTTTAGTGAAAAGCTCTAAAAACCTACTCTACACTACCTGCACAGCAACGGCATGCAGACACAGTTGGTGGACATAGTGGAGCATTTAGCAGCTAAAGACAGAGCCAGATATTTTCCTCAGCAGTTGGTAGAGATTAAAAACAGAGCTAAACAAAGTAAATATTGGTCTTGATTTCCAAATGACTGTTAATGTTGCCCTGTAACTGATGGATGTGTGTGTAACGGTTTGCTAAAAAGTCTGGCATATCCACTGTAAAAGGTCACAACTTAAATGATTGAGATATATAAAAATAATAAAATAATGTAGTCCTTCTTTGAATAAGAAATGCATAAGGGTCTTTTTCTTCCCTAGCAGTAAATATAGCTTCAGGGTGCAATGTTTACCTTTTTTTGTGTTGACATTTTGGGATCATCCCATTTTTCCAGTTTTAAGGGGACAAAATAAATTGCTGATAGACTTGAAGACTTCAAAGTTCAACAACATCATAATACTATGGTAATGACAACATGCATACGATTGTTGTTTACAGTCTGAGAGATCTCAACAAAAAGAGAGGATTGGGAAAACAGACAGCCATATAAGAAGAAGGGCCTCTTATGACTTAACATACAGTAGTTCACAAAGTTAGGAGGGTTTTGGCATTGTGTCAGGGGCTGTACACTGAGGTTTGGACTTGCAAAAAAAAGGTATACTACTGACAGTGACAGCAAGAAACACAACAACATACCTTCAACCGTTTGACCACCTCATCGTTGCTGATTTTGTCCGTAATCTCCTTCACTCCGGGAGGATATATGATTTTTCCTTCCCCCGCCGGTTTCTGCTGTTGCGGGAACTCCATGCTTGTTGGTGTATAGTCCACACGGTCTTCTACTGGCCTCTATGGGTCAGAAAACAAAAGTTCAACACAACCATGCTACCGCACTTATCAAAACCTCGATTTAAGCACAATTCCCGTTTGCCAATCATCAATTTTGTCCGCTAAAATTGTCAACATCGTACCTGTATATTTAGCGATATTCTAATCCAGAAAACTTTTCAGACAGAAAGCCAACATCAAACCAGCATTTTGCATATGATTAGCTTGTATGCTAAAATACCCCAGCTAAACACCAGCTCCGTATTTTCCGTAAATTTCTCATCAAACATAGTATCGCTAGATAAACAAGCTCAACTGCTATACCGGTACCCTTACAGCTATTTGAACTGCTTAGCTAGCTAGTTGTTAGAAAACCACTTTAAAAACAACACGAGAGCAGCCAGTGTATGTCTACTGTCATACATGTTATCAAATTAGCTAGCTAGCTGCAGTGCAAACATCATTGGCTAGCGGCTAGCATTTTGCGGGAAGGAAGTAATGCTAGCAGCGAGTGGCTAATACACGTTAGCCTTGCTAGCTAACTTTGCTAGCCTAGGCCGCAAACTATTGAGGTACCCATCACATCTCCAGCTACAGACAATCACCAGAGGAAGTGAAGTATCCTATCATCTCTGCCTGAAATAGCCGTGCTCATGGTCAGTTCGAGTGGTTTACAACAAATGCAACTACTTTGTGAAGTTTAAAAATCAAGCTAATTTACTTGTTACTGTCTTTTTTCAACTTCAACGCATCGCTCCGTACTGCCGCTAGTTTACAGGCGAAGAAGGGCTGCTACCGTCGCCCTCAGCCCTCCTCTCTCAGCACCAACTTGCCCACACAGATCATTTTTTAACACCCTAACAAATGCTAAATTAATATATTTCCAAATATACAACTACGACTACAACAGCAGGATATTTGACAAGCGTTTCCTCGTTTGTATTTACCTCTCAAGTGGGCCGTTTTAATTCATTAGTCTGACACAGGTTGGGTTTAGTTTTCGGCACAAAGCTCTCTGTCCGTTCAGTCAGTGCTGTCTGTGTGAAGGCTGGGTGTAGAGCGCCCCCCTCGGTCCCTCAGGAGTACTGCAGCACCAACATTCATGGCGGGAGTCAGAAACAAACAGCTCGCGCACTCAAATCACTTTCTGTCCTGCCCTTTACTTATAAGTATCTCCCGTACTTGTCAATATTGTTTTTGTTAATTAAATGTAATGTTTGTATATAAATCCACATATGCATGATGCCATTTTCCCGTTTTGTTTTTTTGTGGCATGAAAACCGAAAATATACTAATATTAATCATAATCTAGTAGGCTAGTTGTTGCTAGTGCAATATTTTAAAAGGTTAAATTGCTGTGAATACTTATTTCTGCTGCCAATACGTTTAATGATATTGCCTATTTCTTCATATCATTTATTATTACCACAACTGCTTAACTAGCTACTTGTGGGAGTATTATGTTAACTTTATCTATAAAATAATGAATTCTAAGAGTAGTGAGGGACACCTGGTGGTCAACTGGTATTAACAATTGAAAAAGTGACTTTACATATTTCATACTGTAGTTCATGAATGCTGCTGACCACCTGCTTTTGTTTAAATATGTTGATTTTCTGCAAGGACCCTGACTACTATTTTATCGTTTCAGTAACATCTGACATTATATACTATTTAGTTGGTTGATAATAGGTTCTACGTGACCTGTAAAAGGGCAATAAGTTCCTAAATCAGGTACAGACCATAGACTGTATAATATTTACAGTCTACAGAAAAAAAGAAAATATCTCACAACCCCCAATTTGTAATTGTAAAGAAATACAGTGGTATGTAATCAAGCATGTATTTAATTTTCAAAAAAGCACGACATTGCATTTAAGAAAATTCATTGTTTTCGTTATGGCCTATAATTGTATTTTTTGTTTAATCACAAAATTGTCCCTACAACGTGTGGAAGTAGTCAGAATTGCAAATAGATTTCGATTACAAAAACCTCACTGCAAATTGTTTGCAGTATACAAAGTGCATGTACATTCACTCCAGTACTGTACTTGTGGAGCTGCACCAGCCAAATGTCTCTGCAGTGAGCAGCATCTCGAATTGAATGCTACTTCATACTTATAATCCACTACATTTCAGAGGGAAATATTTTACAGTTTTTACTCCACTGTTTATCTGCCAGCTAGTTAGTTTCTTACAGATTACATTTTTTACATACAATTATATTTGAATTTCAATTTATAAAAGATGAAACACCATCAATTTAGGTAGTTACAATGCTACTTACTTATTGTATCACTAATAATAATCCACTATAATAATATGACAATTTTACAATGACAAGGCCGCACATTTGATGCCTCACATTTTTTTCATTATATTTCTGTACTTCTACTTAAATATTTTGAATGCAGGAGTATTTTTTCATTGTTACATTGCTACTTTTTCTTAAGAGAAACCACCGTTTAATCCACAGCAGTCCAGGCATTGTTCATGTCTCGCACCAGACCTATCTCCATAGCACTGTACCAGGGCTACATTTTATTTTGAAGTCACTGTCCTGATTTCCGGTGTCAACCTTGTTGGCGGACTTGGAACCAACCGAATGCCACTTTCTGATGTATTTCCACCACTTGGAGTGCTGTTAGATATCATAACCTAGAGTTGTTGCACTTTGGTAACTTTACCCAATACTGGAAGAATGTTTTCACTTTTCAGCTCCGGGCCACCCATTTTGTAGCTCCTCAGCTACGTAGTTAGCTCCGTGTAGCCGCTAATGAGAGGCTACGGAATGCCTCGGAGAAAGAAAAACGGCCAGAGCCCGGCCAGAGTCCCAGGCGGACCGCCAGAGGGGGGAAGCCTCGGCCACAACACGGGTTACGGACTACCGCAGGGATTTGACAGTGCCATGGCGAACAACTTTCCATCCAGCTCCGTTAAGGAGAGAATCGTCAAAAGCATGCAGGAGATGTTCTCACACCTGGACCCAGAAGTTATATACATCGTGCTGTCCGAGTGTGATTTTAAAGGTAGCAGTAAACATGGAAGGCAGTTGTCCAACCTGCTTGTGACTCGTGGGAATGCTATTCAGTGTATTCCGTCTAACCACTTAGCTGGTTAGCTTGTTAGCTGTATATTTTTGATAGCATTTTACTACACGAGGTTACCGTAACGTTATAGTGGAGGTCCCATGTATATTATTGACAGTATCCGCAGTCATCTAAGACTGCACCTTGCATTTCTTTGCATTTCAACCCACGCACCCTCCTCAACCTGTTGTGCCTGTTTAGATGAGCTACGTCCTTAATACATAACAGATGCTGCATGTCCTGGTAAAGTTGATTGAAATAGCACCAGTATTAAAGTGTCACCAAAGTGATTATCAAGTCAGTAAAGCAGAATAAAAACAGAAATAGACCAAACAAAAGCCATCAATGCATTTAGAACGCAGCCACTTGTTTAAACTGCCTACATTGCTGATATAAAAGAGTAAAAACGCTTTGAAAGCCTCGGGGGTAGTCTACAACAGAAAACAGTTAACCATGCCCAGTCAGTCACTAATCCCAGATCAGACGACTACCTAAACATGTATTATGAGTTCACATACAAATCTGCTTTTTGTCCAAGGTACCTGCAATGTCATGCTAACTGTATAAAGAGCACATTGACAGGAGATTTATTTAAAAGATTGTAAATTATTAGCCAGGTCCTATAACCGCACTTATCCACAGGGTGCCTAAACCACCAACTGTTGTGGTGTTCTTCTTGTCTGACATGACCAGAATGTAATGGTATGTATTGAATGGTGTTGGTCATTGGTATGTGTTGCTGATAGCATTGCTGCGGTAAAGCTAGTTTTGTTAACTCTTATTTTATCATTTTTAATGCTCTTTGTTTTTTTTACCACTCTTGTTTTTACTGTGTTCTGTGTGAGCTCATCAAAACAAATTTCTATCAACTGTGTTAAAACGAGGTATTGAAACATTCAATCATGACTTGAAAAGTGACCCACTCTTTTCATTCTCTTGGTGTCTGTGGTTTCTCTGTTTGTGTTTTAGTGGAACATGCAATGGACTCTCTCTTGGAGCTGTCTGTGGCTGCTGAAGGTGCAGCCCCTATACCTTCTCCTGTCTCTGGCTTTGAGCGCACTGCTGCAGCCCTGCTCAGCCCACATCACTTCTCTGAATCTAGACCAGACCCAGACTCCTCCAAACCATCACAGCTGCTCTGCTCTCCTCCCTCCAGCAACATCTTGACAGAGGAGCTGGACCTCCTAGTTGATCAGGAGCTAGAGACACTAACTGCACAACAAGGCGGCAGCCAGTATTTGTCTGTTGGCACGTCCCTTTCCTCTTTCCCTCCACCACCATTCCAACAGCAGGTCCTCCCTGAGCTGCTTCAGTCCAGCCTGCAGCCTGGATCTAGAGGGCCCTCTGTCGAGCAGCAAGGCCTAGTGGGAAGTCTGGTGGAGCATATTTCTGGAGCGTCCTCTCCGCTCGACAACCTCAACACTTGGGAAGACAAGATTGTTGAGGAGCAGCAGTCGGTGGATTTCACACATCTGATGACAGAGACGCCTGCAGACCAGCTGAAGCGTCCTTTGGACCTGGCAGCTTCTGGACGTCCCTCAGCTTTCCAGGTGTATAAAAAGCAAGACCCATTACACACACTCTCAGACAAGGCCGGGCTCATGCCCTCTAAAGCGATAGTTGGAGGAGCAAGATCTAAGGTGAACATGTTGAATCCGGAGCCGCTTGGCAACATGCCGTCACCCTTGAACCTGCACGCACCAGTGTTTTCTCCTCGTATCCATGGAAAACAGGGGCCAGTGTTCCTTACCCCTGTGGCTCAAACACCTTCCAACTGGTCCGGCCAACCCAGGCATGCCTCTCCCTGGTTGAGTCAGGGCCCCGTCAGCCAAGCACCTCTTAAACCTTCTGCTACAATTCCGAAGTCCTGGGCCCCGCCTGCTGCTCCACATTCTCCTGCTCACAGCAGGCTTCGTTTGGTAGGGAAGGTCCTTGTGTTGCTACGTGGTGCTCCAGGATCTGGCAAGTCAACCTTGGCAAGGTAAGAATGTTGGGATACTCTAAATAGCAATACGCTATGCACTCGTAGTAGCGTATGGTGTTCAGGAGTGCAGTTTTGCACTTGGTTGCATGCCAATAATGCCAGAATAAGAAACAACCATTTATTGGAAGGTACTCATTTGGCTTGCAAACATACTGATACTAATGTTTGTTTTTAACAAGCAAAAAAAAAACACAGACACACCTTTTTATAAAAAATAATCGTTCACTCTTGTTGTTGGACTAGGATTGAGCTTTCAGGAGTGATTTTAAAATGTTACTTTAGACCTACAAGGCATTAGATGGTCAGACTCCTTTTACCACTGAGAGGAGTAGATATCATGTCAGTTGTGATTGTGTGTGTGTGTGTGTGTGTGTGTGTGTGTGTGTGTGTGTGTGTGTGTGTGTGTGTGTGTGTGTGTGTGTGTGTGTGTGTGTGTGTGTATAGAGCCTTCTTAGAGCATAACCCAGGTGGAGTTAGACTGAGCACTGACGACTATTTCACTCGTAATGGAGAATATCAGTTTGACCCCACTGCTCTGGGGGAGGCCCATGAGTGGAACCATAAACAAGGTAAACAACACACACAGTTCTGATAAGAAGTGAAGCAGGAGCAGCGAGTCATGAGATTTCTTTTATCTATGTAATTGATTGCCATTATTTCCCTTTAAGTGTTGTTTGTAAAATGACAAGTGGTTTGTTTCTCTTGTGCTTTCTTTCTTGTGCCAACTTTCTTCTATAGCCAAAGAGGCTTTTGAAAGGGGCGCTAACCCCATCATCATTGACAATACCAACATGCAGAGCTGGGAGATGAAACCTTATGTGGCTCAGGTCAGTCAGCAACAAGCATGGTAACAGCTTTCACATGGCTAACCGATTCTGCGTTTGCACTAATTGCTCTGGAGAGGAGGATCATACAAGTCCTCTTAAATAACATTTAATTCATGACACTCTTTGGGTTAGGCCTGTCCAGACCGATTTCAGCCCTGTGTGAAAAAATGCAACCTCATTCGAATGAGGCCATTCCGCCAGAGCAGGTGGCAACGCAGAGGGCAATAATATACACAGGATCGTCTAGCTGGTAGATCATTTTGTAACGTGAATACCGTTTTTCTCCTGCTCTGAGTATCATAAACTGCTGTGCAGTGTTTTGGTGTCTGATTCACATTTAAACACCTTAATCTGTTACTAGAACTGTACTTTCTGGATCGCATTTCATTGTCTCGCTGGTACCTTAACGACATGCCTCCACCAATGTAGTCCCTTTTTAGGGCCATGGTAGAAGCATTCACGGTCTCTGCCCTAGATTCCAAACGATTCTACCATCATTTCACAAAAAAATCAACCACAGCAGTACGGAAATACTAAAGCTTCACTAAGACCCTAACACCCACCAAAACACAGTAAGGGTTAGGCTACCGACAGGCTTTTCAGTCTCACACAGTCTGTACACTGTCTCAAACTCTACCTCCTGGTGTGAGGTAACTCTGTAGAAATAGGGTTACTTGGGTAGTGAAGATGTGTGCAAATTGGGTACAGAACCATAACTCATTGACCACTTAACTATGCTGTCCACTGCTAAAACAGCCATGCACCACCGAAGACCTCGCACAATACAAAGACAGAGCAAAAGACTGTCATCTCTAGCTGAACAAGATATAGATTGCGTGTGAACACGCAAAAAAGAACGCAGGGCAAGAAACGCAGGGCTGATTTTGGTCTGAACTCCACTCATGCCTGTTAAACTCCACTTTTGCCTTATACAGCGGCAGAAGCATTTAGTTTCTAAACAAATATTTTGTGGGATTGCACAACAAAAAAAAAAACAAGTGGCTGGATATAGTTACACATAACTTTGTTATGAAGTGCAACAAATCTTTGGTTGGTCCTGTTCTAGGCCCTGAAATATGGATATAAGGTGCTGTTCCGAGAGCCGGACACTTGGTGGAAGTACAAGCCAAGAGAACTGGAGAGGTGAGAAAGAGAGCAATTACAGTAGCATCTGTTTTTAATGTAGAATGTCAACTAAATAATTGTTTGCACATGAAAAGCAAAATGCTGTTGGAGACTATTTGATATATTCCAGTTTTGTGTCTTGTATCTGTTTGTTTGTGTGTGGCTCTACATGCATATGCAGGCGTACCACGCACAATGTGCCAGTGGAAAAAATCCGACGCATGCTTAATGGTTATGAGCGCTACATCACAGTCCAGGGCATCATGGGTTCACAGATGCCTGAGATCAAACAGCGCAACCCTCTGGAGAACAGAAGCTCACAGTGAGTTTCACCTTCAAACGTTTGTCTTGGAGACACAGGGCATCTGCTTTGTATCACATGACTCACATAACCTGGAGGAGTATCTAATAAGTTGATCATTGATAAGAGTCCATGTGAATATTCTCAAAATCGAGTAATTCAAACGGTAGATGCTGTGCTGATGCACCTCCTGGGGTCACTTTCTGTATATGACCATTAAAGACTGTCAATGTGAATACTGCAAAACTACCACTGACCTAGCTGCAAGCTACACAACACGTGTTGATATGTGGATGAAATGAACTCTGTCTGTAGGGTTAGGATAGTGTATAGAGACACATTTTACAGCTGAAACACAGAGAAATTGACTGACTGTTGACTAAGGATGCACAAGATTTTAGGACTTAGAAGTAATTTATACCAATCGTATCATTATTTTTCATTTTACTGCAATACCGCCATGTATGTAGTTTCTACCGGTGACTTGTCCTGTCCTGTTTCTCAATAAATGTATTTAATTTGGCATATATTCATATAATCTGTGTTACATTTCTGTCTACTACAGATGTCTCTCCACCACTCTGTTGCCTTAAGTGAAAATTAGTTTTTATAACTATCAAAAGGGATAATTCTTTTTTTTATAAAGTCACAGAAGGTTAAATATTACCTGGTATAAAAAAAACAAAAAAACCTTTGGTTAAAATTATGAGATTTATGCTCATCCAATTAACATGAACAATCAAACATCATTGGACTAAATCAGACATAATATTGATACTGTGCACCCTTCATTAGTTATGTTTAATTGATGTATAGTAACATAACTAACTATTCATATCTCTTTTGTTTTCTCTAGGCCAGTGTCTTCTGAAACGCCTTGTCCTGACCTTGTAGGGCAGCCTGAATTGGCGGAGGGATGTATGAAATCCCGCCCTCAGCTGTATTCCTCTCTCCCTGACGTGTCATCAATTGGTCGTTCTAGTGAGGTGGGAATGATGGAAGGCGGCACCCACAAATCTACGGAGTCCCTCAATTTCCATCCTACTGGAAGACTTACGGAAAACCCTATAATGTCCGATGGGGATGATGACATGGATTTGGGGGAATTAGATTCTGAGTTGGACGCCGAGTTAGAGGTGAATCGTCCAACAGGAGATCAGAGAATCCCCGACTGTATTGTGGAATCAGTGATGAGTGAAGATCATCGTGGGGATGAAATGCCTGTGGCTTTCTCTGAGTCTATTGCACAAAGAGTAAGGAGAGAAAGGCCAAGCAGGAGGTCGGGTTTTGACAGGTTGGAGCCTGCCGATCTGGTGAAAGATACCAACCAATCGCACAGCGAGGCAAAGGAGAAAGAAAAAGCAAGGGAAGCAGAAGGGGTTGAGATGGAGACATATGGGGGAAAGAAGGGAATGCCTGAGACGTTAGATTTTGTAGGAGACTGGCCTTGTGAGGGGTCCCTCAAGCAGCGACTGGTGAAGCGAAGAGAAAGGCATAAAGAGGGAAGTGGGAAGGAAGATGGAGGCGTGTCTCAAGAAACTAACAAAAATCAAACGAAAGTGCAGTCGGGACCCAATGTGACAGAGTTTCAGAAGCTTCTTGATCTTATTCAGACAGGAGTCGCTGACATACAGACAGGCTCTTCCCGTTCGTCCTCCCTTTCCCTGAGCTCTGGAGAGGAACTGGAGAAAGAGGAAGCATGTGGCAGGTTTGGGGAATCCCATGGCAGTAGATCTAACAGTGAGGAGAGGGAACAAGACATGAACAGGGTTAACAGCAGCAGAGGTGAATTACCTGACTGTGTGTTAGACTGGAAGGCAGCTGACTCTTGTATGGCCAGGGAATCGAGAATTGATCATTGTGAGGGACTTAAAACTGAAAATGAAGCGAGTAGGACCACAGGAGGGAATGATATTGTGTTAGA
Source organism: Gymnocephalus cernua (assembly GCA_023631565.1). Classification (NCBI taxonomy): domain Eukaryota; kingdom Metazoa; phylum Chordata; class Actinopteri; order Perciformes; family Percidae; genus Gymnocephalus; species Gymnocephalus cernua. The sequence continues at coordinate 23,157,746 of CM042427.1, read as the reverse complement.
GATTGGCAGAGAAACAGGGTCTGCGGATTTGAAATCGACCAACCCAACAAATCCTCTCTCAGCTCTTACTGCTAATTCGCTAGTTATCTCCAAAACTGTGGAGGCAAACGAATGCCGTGACGGAGCGGGAAGCCACGATATTGAAGGTGAGGTTGGTACAGAGCCCACTGCTGGTCATACTGATACAGAGAGGAATAACTGCACAGAGTACGGCAGAGATACAAGAGTTGAGGCTGATGAAAGTCATATTAGTGAGATGTGTCAGAGTCCTGCGTGTGAGGGCTCTGTGGAAGCAGAAAGCAGTTCTTTCAGTGGAGGCAGTCAGGAGAGGAAGCAGCGTCAGGGTCGTAGATCGGGGAAACAGTGCAAACTAGCCCTCACCTTTACTCAAAACTGCCCCGCTTCTTCACCGAATACTCCCGAATGTCCAAATTTAAACACAGCCCAAAGTATAAACTGCATTCAGAATAGCATGAACACAGATGTTGAACCTAACTTTAATCCTAACTGTAACACTAGCCTTAGCCTTAAACCAAACTTTGACCTGTTCGCTAAGTCCGAATCTGAGGCACACCTGCAGCCTTCTTCCCCACTTCCTCTGGTAGACACAGGCAGCCCCACCCAGACAGAACCTCAAGACTTTGCCCTTCTTTGGCGTCTCAATCGCCAAGACGATGCAGTCGTCACTGCGTGCAGCCACCACAGTGACATCACAGTCCTGTCCGGAGACTCTTCTCGCTTTGTGCCGGAGTTGTCCACTGCCGTCTCTGCGGCGGTTGCAGTTCACCCGTCCGGCCACAGAGCGGTGCCCTACCGCGTTGTCCATGAGAAAGGCACACAGGTGGAAGAGAAAGAGCTCGGGGCAACCCAAGACCGGCTTGAGAGCCTGCGCATTCTCAGCCGCCATTTTAAACTGGTTAGTTTTGATACGTTAGAAGATCTGTATGACAAATGCTATCAGGACTTAGAATGGACGACCAACCTGCTGCTGGACTCTGGAGAGAGGTTCTTCAGAGATGATGGTGGTGAGAAAGAGGAGGAAGAGGATTTTGGGGGGGTTAAAGATGAGCAGAACACATCCAGTCTGTGTGGAGCTTTAGGCAAGCCTGTAGGAACCAGGTTACGTCCTGATGTGTTAGATGAGCATCACCCTGAAGATTGGCCAAAGGGAGAGCCAATTGGGTTTCAGGAAGTGACTCAGCAGGCAAACTTTGTGACAGTCGGAGAATCAGATGAGAGCTCCAAGAATATCGATATGCTAAGTTTTGGAGGTGCAGCTATTCCAGTTAGAAAGAAATATTATCCTGATACAACCTCACACTTAAAACCCTCTCCTCAAACAGAACTTAGTCTGCCTCATGCAGTAAATGAAGGAGAGAGATGGGGTGACACTGAACACAAAGTGACATCAGAAGGTGACCTAGAAGGCAGGGCTCGGGGTGGAAGCTTAGATGATGGCGTAATAATTGAAGAGTCAAGAGTTGAGATTGATGAGGAGATTGCTAGCATGGACGAGGTTCACCGGCTGCTGCAGGCTGAGCTAGACGAGATGGAGAGAGATGAAAAACAGACGGAGGAGGAGAAGACTGAAATGAGGCACATGGAGGAGAGAAGGAGCATGCACCTGGACATTCAGAGTGTGGAGCTGAAACTAGCCACTGAACTGGCACTGCAGCTAACTGAACTGTTTGGTCCTGTTGGAGTAGACCCAGGTAACCAACACACAGGTGTCACACTGAAGAAAGCCCTTTTTAACCACTGAATGTAATACTTGGATGAAAGGCAGGCCTTTAAGCTATAAAAAGGACTTTGTGACGAATAAAAAATAACTTTAACAGAAGTTTACGTCTTTCACATTTCCACACCTGGTCAGTTGCTGCACAATGTGGGAGTGATTGTATGCTTCGTAAAATTACAAAACATGTTGAGCGCAGCCCTCGAGATAAACTAAAAAGTGTTTTTATAGCTGTTGGACGATCTGATAAGCAGCTTTGCTTGAAACCTACTAATTAATGAATTTCTGAACCAGTATAATCTTTAAATACTTCTCTGGTAGTCAGACTGACATAAGGGTATCTGTTTTCTCCACAATATTCAGGTACATGCTCCACTGATGACTATGTAGTGCAGATGGACCTGAAACTGGCTAAACTACTCCACCAGAAGTGGAAGGAAACCATTCAGGTAAGCTGTTTTAAGGCGACCATAATCAATATGTTTTTTTAAAATTAATAACAAGTTAATGAATGACCGAGTGAGAGGGTTCGCTCGTAGTGAGTAATCTACAGAGAATTATCACCCGATTTCTGCAGCTCCCCTCGGCTTTACAAAGCTTCATCAGTTATTGCAGGTTTAATAATTTAGCGAGACTTTACCAGCATCAATTCTATCCATGCTATTATAAATGTACCCTGATATTCTGATTTACTGTGAGTGGGTCTCCGTTTGTTAATTTGACTATGAATGTTGTTTTACAGGAAAAGCAGAGACAAGCAACTCTTTCCTCTCACTTCTTTCAGGAAAGTACGTTTACACACACACACACACACACACACACACACACACACACACACACACAAAATCCATTGAGCATGATAACTGCAGCTTCCTTTGCTCAGCATATGATCAATACTGTCTTACATTCACACACATATACACACATGGAAACTTACATGTGAAATCACAGTTTTTTTTGTGTACAGCAGGCTAACCAGTAATGGGGTCTGCAAAAGACTCAGAAAGCTACATAGGAAAAATGCATCAGATGTAATGTAACAGTGTTTGACTGTATTGTCTGAGTCAAATAAAGAAATACTACTGGGAACAGCGTTTTTCAGAAATAACATTTTGTTTCACAACCTTTTGAATGTATAGGTTCAGTACCTCGAGGTGAGTCACATGGGTCCAGACCTGGATCACGAGACTGGACACAGCCGCTGAACAACCAACCTGAGGCCCATGGTCAGATGCCATTCATGGACCACTGGAATGTGTCCCACCCACATGTGTCTCTTAGAGATATTATTAAAGAGCAGCAGGCTTTGCAAAAGAACGAGGAAAAGGTAACGCATACACCTGCTGTACCTGTGGACTTCTTAAATAATGTTATCCTTGATTGTTCCTGTCTGTTCCCCACATCCTCACCTCTTTCAACCCTCCTCCTATTAGAACAGACAAAGTTATGCAGACCTTGACCGGCGTGATGGAGCCGCCTTGATGAAAGAGAACCAACTGTACTCTCTCTTCCCCACCATTGACAGGCATTTCCTCCAGGACATCTTCAGAGACCACAAGTGAGAAACATGCTCTCTTTTATACTATAGCAAGCAAAAATATATGTATCTGATGTAGAGCTATGATCAAACAAATAAAGCTGTGGGTTTGTAGTCTAACTCATCTTAGTGTGTGAGTTTGCCGGGAATCTTGAAATTTGGACAAACTCTTGTAAACTTAACCGCTGGCTGAGCGAACCATCCTCTCCACTGGAGCTGTAAACCTATGGATGTATTATAAGACCAAAACAGATAGGCCTACATGTGGCTACTTAATATGCATGTGAATGACTTGATCGTTATGTTCACGTTCTTCATTTTTGATGATGATGCTGGTTGTATTATTTTGCAACAACATCACTTCATTGCAAATGAGGCATACATGATGAATGGTAGCCTGCTTATCAGTCATTCATCATTAAAGCGTCTTTTCCACATCAACTTTTAGCTTCAGCCTCTTTGACAGTGACATTTTTACCTGACAACAGCCATTTCTTTTTACAAGCATTTTCCGCTTTCTTTGTGTTGGAATTTTTAAACTCCAGTGGATTTCTGAGGACTATGGTTGACTGCTCCTCAGATATCTGCATGGTAAATTGAGACAGCTAGCTAGACTATCTGTCCAATCTGAGTTTTCTCTCGCACGACTATTGTACAGCGGCTCTATGCAGAGCTTAACGCCGCCCGTGATGATTGTGATCAGTTTAAAGAAATGCTAATAAACCAGAGCATGTTTTTCTCCCATCCTGGAATGCTATGTGGACTAGCCAGACCAGACGCAGCGTGTGGCTGGTCTGGCAAAGCAAGACTACAAGCGAGTAAACTAATCTTTTTAGTGCTGTCTCTAAACACGATCTCTGACATGCGCTTTCTTGAATGTTCAGCACAGCCCAAAAACTGTCATATGTCATATTAATAAAGATTCTATAACATTTCTCCTCATTAATGAGAGGTGGGAGCCTCAAATGCCAATTGAGTTCGGGGCAGAGAATCTAGGCTATCAACATCTGATATGTTGAAGCATTGTTCTATTCTAACTTGTATATGTGTGTATCTTTGGATAGTTACAGCCTGACCCAGACAGAGCTGTTTCTTCGCTCTCTACTAGACCAGGAACCCGTCAAGACAGTGGTCGCCCCAGAGGCTCCTCAATCCAACCACCTCAGAGCAGCCAGCAAGGAGAGGGAGAAGGTATTCACAAACACAAGCAGAGAGAAACAAACAGTGGAACAGAACAAATGTATTCATCAATTTCACATGTTAAACAAGAATGCTGTGTAGTCTCATGTACTGTATGTCTATCCTTGGACCTCTGTATCTTTATTTGTTTTCCTCTGCAATAAAAAAAAAATGTAAACCTCACCGCAAGAGACCATATCACAATATATGATTTAGGGATTACTTCTCCAGCCTAATTCGCTCTGTTTCACTATGTCCCTTTTTTAATTTGTCAGAGGCAGAAGCCCCTGGAGCTAACCGTACCTGACTATCAGGATACAGAAGACCCAGAGTATGAAGACTTCAGGGCCGAGGCCAGCCAACAGAAGAGCAGACAGCACGAGTGTTTCTCCAAAGCTGCTGAGGCCTTCAAGCAAGGACGCAAAGATGTGGCCTCATTTTACGCACAGCAGGTGACAAGCTGAATGTTTTCACTTGTCATGCACTTTGTATTTCTGTTTTTATTTAAGGTCTAGTGTGTAGGATTTAGCGTGATCTATTGGCAGACTGCCATGTTTCTACAGTAGCCCAGATCGGACAAACCAAACCCTGGCTCTAGATGGGGCCATTCACATTTTTACATATACTACATATACATAAATGTATTAGAGGTAATGTTTCAAACTTTATCATTGAACTTCTCTTGTATTTGTTTGTTTTCAAGGCGCAGCTCTTCTTTTATTCCTACATTCTGCACTCACAGTAACTTAATTTGCATCACCATCTTTTGTAGGGGCACCTGCACGGCCAGCGGATGCGTGAGGCCAATCACCGTGCAGCACTTCAGATTTTTAAGAGGGTCAACTCATCGCTGCTGCCTAGCAACGTCCTGGACCTCCACGGGCTGCATGTAGACGAGGCCCTGGAGCATCTGGCTAAAGTCTTAGAGGATAAAACCACAGGTAATGGACCATATACTGTACTGTATACATGAATCAAGGATGAATACAGAGGGAGGATGAGAGAGAAAATGTTGGCATGACTAAAAATCTATATAAAACATATATTGTGTATATATACACAGTATATATATTTCAATTTATAGGTTATGGAAACGGTTAAAGGATTTGGATGCAGATGGGCTACAGAAGAACGGACTTTTAAAAAAAAAAAATGAAATGATGTTCAGTAAATGATGTTATGTGTTGTAGGTTAATTATTATACAATTATGTCCATAAATTGTTAAAATAGTGTAAATGGCACGTGCGTGCTTCTTTGGGATTTTGGAGGGGTAGAACTGTGTAAAACAAATACTGTTGGCACCAATCACTCGTTTAGAGCATTGGGAAATTGGGTTGGATGATGGGTAAGTGTCCAACTGTGAGTCTTAAGGTCCGTACACACCGGCTAACTGTGCCTTGGAACACACCGAAGCAACGCTGTTATGGAGACGTAATACGTCGGCGCTACTTTGTATTGTCGGCCCAAAAAATTAAAACCTGCAGCCGATTGGACGAACGCGTCACATAGGTCTAGTTTCACCGGAAATGGCGGCTTGTTCAGAATACGATCTCATATTTTACTGAAATAGTTCACTGAAACGTGTTTCTGAAAACATTTTAAGCAAGAAATAGGCCATGCAGTTCCTGAATCTGTCTTCATTAAAAGATTTTCCTCAGATTTTCAGAGGCTGCCCGCTCGTCATTTGCAGCTTAGTCCGAACTGCCTTGTCTCGAACTGAACACGTCGGGTTGGCCAAAATGAAGGCCGACAGCTCCTCCGACGGACGACGGCACGGAACACACCGAACTGACTCGAGTCACTGACCTCGCCAGACTGTCCCACGGCCGATAATCGGCCCGGTGTGTACGAGGCATTACATAAACTGGTTGAGTGTTGAATTGATTTAGAGATAGTGGACCTTTTTCACAGCAGACATTTTGACTTGTCATAGTAGGAAAAGCACAGCTGAAATTGATAACCTTAACGATGGCTCAATTCCATCAAGTGTCCCAGCAAGCCTTTCAGTGAGTCAGCATGCTCAATACCAGGGCCTCTCCTAAGTGGAATGCAGCCATCATTAATGGTTTTGAATACACCTGTGCTTTTCCTACTATGACATGTCAACATGTCTGCCGTGAAAAAGGTCTATTGCGGGTAATGGGCCGGTATCTTTCTGAGCTTTGTGGGTATTTGGTGGGCTTGCAAAACAGTGCTGGCTCAAACTAGAGACGACACTGATGTACACCTTTTGTTACTTGGTGTACATCTAAATCATGTGAGGGATCACAACATCTAATAAGTACACTTTGTCAAAGTTTGTGCACGCTGCTTCTCTTGACTGTCTTCTGCTTTGTTTGTCTTTGGCCTCTTTCTGTGTAGATTGTGAGCAGGGTCTTTGTCGACCTCAGCTGTCTGTCATCACAGGAAGAGGGAACCACAGCCAGGGGGGCGTGGCCCGCATCCGCCCCGCCGTTATAGACTACCTCAACAACAAACACTACAGGTATACACATTCACACAAACGCACACACGCAAAACACACACACACACACACCATGTTCATCGTCACCCACCTTTCCTCCTATCTCTTTATCTTTCAGGTTCACTGAGCCAAAGCCAGGTCTCGTGTTGGTCTCTTTGAAGTGAGAAGAACACGGTTTATTGGATTCAAACTAAAGCCGCTATGAAGGACAACACACACACACACACACACACACACACACACACACACACACACACACACACACACACACACACACACACACACACACACACACACACACACACACACACTCTCACGCTCTCTCTCTCTGTACAATACATTACAATTACTAGTTTCCCCCACTCATCCTGTCTCTATCTCTCTTAAATGAATCTTAATCTAAATCGAAATCTATTTTTCTTTTGTGATTATGAAAAATAAGGTAATTTCACACAGCTGTAAAGTTAGAATGTATGTACATTTTATATGTAAACATGTTTTATAGTGGGATTGTATTTAGCTTTACATTTATCATTATGCCTTTTTAAGGAGTATGAAAAATCCCTGTGTTTTGAAGGCATCATGTTGAATAAGGTGTTATTTAATCATTCTTACATTTACTATTCTTACATTTACTAATCTGGAGTCACGTTTGAGACGTGAGGATTTTATGAATCTTTAATTGAATCCTGATTGCATGTTGTCTGCTTGGAGGTTGCTCTCTAGGAATTTAAGTAATATTACATCCTTTTTTGAGACACAATTTAAGCATTTGATGCAAATTCTAGATTTAATACATCCCATGTAGTCTGAGAACTTATCACAAAACCAAATGCTGAGACGGAAGAGAGTTTTGTTGTCTTGGTTGTAGTGTTACAGTGTGTCTTGCTCACCAGGAGGTGAGCCTGAAACTCTTCAGATGATCAAAAGGCCAATAAATACACTACCGGTCAAAAGTTTGGGGTCACTTAGAAATTTCCATTTGACTTCATTACAGACAGAATACCAGCTGAGATCAGTTGCATTGTTTTTTTAAACCAGGGCAGCAGTTGTCAGATTACATTATGTGCTTACATAATTGCAAAAGGGTTCTCCAGTGTTTTCTCAGTTAGCCTTTTAAAATGATATCAGATTAGTAAACAGAATGTGCCTTTGGAACATTGGATGAATGGTTGCTGACAATGGGCAATGTAGATATCGCATTAAAGATCAGCCACTTCTTTCTACAACAGTCAAAAACCCTTTTGCAATTATGTAAGCACATAATGTAATCTGAAAACTGGTGCCCTGATTAAAAAAAGCAATGCAACTGATCTCAGCTGGTATTCTGTCTATAATGGAGTTGAATGGACATTTCTAAGTGTCCCCAAACTTTTGACCGGTAGTGTAGGTTTAACAACCACTTCTGTGAGTTCTGCAGCAATCGGTCTCCTTTGTCGTAGCAGCTGCCTCAGCAACATACTGTAACTCTTCATATACTTAAGGCCAAGCCAAGCTTAGCTGCTAAAATATTGATATTCAAACTCAGGAAAAGATTCACCATTGTGAGGTTTTGTCTTTCGAGGCCAGTCAGTTATTTCCAGCCTTTTTTAACCTATTGTGCCAAATTTAGTAGCAATAGTATTCCTCAGGTTGCTACGCTAGTTTTGTAGGTTTAAAATAGCTTCTGTTTTTCTATCTGTGTGATATTTTTCATAAAGGTGCAACAACAATGTTGACAGATTTTACTGATTGTACATAATGTTGTGAACACATGAATTATAAATAGAAAATTGTATTTGTATTGTATTTTTTTATTCATTTGTTCTAATGGTTTTACAGAGAATATTGTATTGTGGAATAAACTCCTTTTGTTTACAGTTTGTGTATATGTATGGTTTTACATCAAAGGATTATGTATCATAGTGGAAAGAATAAGCCTGTGCTGCTGTTCTAACTAAACAAACCATCACAATACACTGATAAATCACTTTAGTCATTTAATATTAGTCTGTATCAAAAGACCTGCCAGTTTGTGAGTGATCTCATGTATGTTGTGCCTTGGTAATGATGCTGATGAAGAGGGACAGTATAATGTGTGCAGTTTACAATTCTGCATTGTACAAGTCAATGCAAAGGGATCATGTACTACAAATGATATCTACTGTTTCATAGCTTCCCCAACACGTACAGTATGGATCATTTCTGTATACAGCCAGATCCAACAACAAAGCTCTCTCACTGGGACAAAGATCTGACATCCCATTTGTATTTTTTTTGTTATTGGTCTTGAGAGGGTTGGACTCCTGGGAAAGACTGTAGATATAGAGATGACTAAGTCCATGTACCAGGGATGTAGTGGAGGGTAAAAACATGAATTAGTGCACATTTCCCAATTTGAAGAATGTGACATTTGCTCATTTGGATGGTAGTAGATCATGAGCTCACTTCTTTCTAACACAGATTTTGTTTAATTTTCAAATTTTAAAACTTGTAGTTTTCGGACCCAACCACCGCTGACTCTAGTGACATCACCTGAGGCAATGTATTTCAATTTCGCGGGCAGCTCCATCTGGAGCCAAAAAAATGTAACACATAGGCAGGTTACTGGACTATGATGTGTAAATTCGGCGAGTCCCCCTTCACAGGGCTCTCAAGTTTTGAAGACAGGCAAGAGTGACATTCCCCATTGTGGAGTTTACAATGTGTCCTTTGTTTACCACAGTAACCACTGGCGTACATGTGATCACGGCAACAAGTAGCCTAGGCCTAAACAAATCTGTTTATTTCATGTGTGCCCGCTGTAAGCTTTGCTGCTTTGTGAAATGCCAGATTAAATGGTACAAATGCACAAAAGAAGAAAAAAAAACAATTTAACACAGCTGCTGTGGGGGAGGCGAGCAGACGAGTTGCACCTCCACTCTAGCGGATGTGTTGTACTTTTCTTTCCTCTCATACTTTTTCACTTCCCTCCTCTACTTACCAACCTTGGCGTTGTCAGGCAGGTGCCAACATATTTCGTCTCTGTGTCTTGTTTCGTCTCTAATCAATTCATACTTTAGCAATGGTGTTTTAGGGTAGGCCTATGTGGATCGGCATATTTTAATTAATAAAAAAAAACGTTTTTGTAGTTTTGTGTTTTTGCTCCGCGCTGTGAAGTCTTCAAAAGCGGCAGCCTGCATCCGCCCGTTAAAGATTGAGAAGACTGACAAGAAAGGTAATTGACTTTTCCTTTGTCTTGATACACAATGATGCTGAGGTGTCTATCCTACGATATTCTATGCTATTCTCATCTATTTGGAAATGTAATTAAGACTGATTAAGACATAATGTGGGCAAAAACCTAAACTTTTAACGTTTCAACATTACAACTTAAAAATAAACATCTGAGATGTTCAGGGTGTGTTCCTACTCAAACACTAGAACAAAAAGATAATTATGAATGTGTAAAATAAAATGTTATTATATATAGAAAATAAAATAAAAGCATGTTACATGAAGTAAGAACAGTTGCACTGAGGGTTTGATCCATGTTTTCTTACTTTATCTATTTAATGGCCTACTTCTGGCTCCAAGAGTAGCTAGACTGAGTATTAAGTACTAAGACTTCTTCTTGAGAGATCATTTAGAAAGTTGAATTGTGGAAAAAACACTGATTCAAGTGTCCCATGTACGCGATAGAGGTCTTTCCATCTATGTGTGTGTCATGGCAGGTGGTTTTGAGGTTATGACTTACTTGACTTGACTTATACTTCTGCCTCTTTAATGCAATTGTCAAATTGTCATTGTAATGAGTCACAGAAGTCATAAGAAACCACCAACAGTATTTTGTTAATCATGAACAAAAGAACCATCAATATTTATCTGTCTATCACTATATCAAACAATAACACACAGAGATCATCCTCTTCCATTGTCAGATTATCGTTTATGAGGCAAACGGCTGAATTGGGACTGGTTATCAGGGAGATACATTGGAGTAAATGGAGACAGACCAGTCATATGTATGTGTCTGATAATACAGCAAACATAGTGTTAATGAGCCCTTGTTAAAGTCTTCAGGATCAAGCTGTGAATTCTGGGTCACACCCAAGCACAAATCTTTACTTCCGTATACTTTGTTATATACGTTTGTAATGCTTTACACTTCCACCTCTCTGTGTGAATTAAAATGTCTGTTACGAAAAGAAAAGTGGATGTCATCTGCCAAATGCGGTACTCAGCAGTTGACTACTTCGTAATTGTTTAAGCAGATATTTTGTATTTGTCATGCAAAACATTTTTATTAAGAGCCACGCTGCTGTCATTTTCTACGGTAGGCTGCATGTTGTATGAGAATAATCTGTCCACTGTCTGGAGGAACATGGTTTCAGTTAAATGAACAATTTGCTAAAGCAATTAAGTTTCTGTCTTTTAAAAGTAAGACACCAGGGTGCTTACAGATACCTTGTGTTTGTAACATATCCTCTCTTCCTCAGCAGATTTCCCTCTTCAACTCTGAGAGGTTCGACCTGTTTGGACAGAATGACGACCATCAATAGAGAGAAGGACCAGCACCTGACCACGCTGCAGAGACCCAGCAGAAGTGAGATGAGCAGAGAGGGCCCGAAGAACTAAGAAAGGCGTTATGTGAAGTGTGTATGAAGCTCACTGCTGGAGAACTGCTGACAGTACAAAAACTTCTCCTTGTGAGAGACGTTATAAGTCAGTTCAACAAGCTGAATGACCACTGGCATCTCTAGGCGTGGAGATACCACAAGGCAGGGCTCCAAATCACCTGCTTTTAAAACTACCTCCTGAACACGGGAGTACAACACACACAGATGAGTGATCGCCGACTTTTACTACCTTGTGAACTCTGTTCCTCTTCAAGTTCCAGATAAATACTTTTTTTCCCATAGAACAACCAAAATCTAGAGGAGTGAGACTGTTTAGAGGCAACCATGGAAGGCCTGGAAGAGATGTCGGTGAAGTGTGTCCTGGTTGGGGACAGTGCGGTGGGCAAGACGGCGCTGCTGGTCCGCTTCACCTCAGAGACCTTCCCTGAGACGTACAAGCCCACCGTGTTTGAGAACACAGGGGTGGAGGTGTATATGGACGGTGTTCAGATCAGCTTGGGGCTGTGGGACACGGCGGGCAATGACAACTTTAGACAAATCCGACCGAGATCCTACCAGCAGGCCGACGTCGTCCTTGTCTGCTACTCTGTGGCCAACCCTAACTCGCTGGCCAGCATTCAGCATAAGTGGATGGCTGAGATTCGAGAGAACTTGCCCAAGGTGCCAGTGCTGGTTGTGGCCACCCAGACGGATCTGCGGGAGATGGGGGTGCATCGGGCCAGCTGCATCTCAGCGGTGGAGGGGAGACGTGTGGCTCATGAAGTCCATGCTAAAGGCTACCTGGAGTGCTCCTCCTTAAGCAACCGTGGCGTGCAACAGGTGTTTGAGCATGCAGTGCGGACGGCCGTAAACCAGGCCAGGAAACAGGCCAGGAAACGGATGTTCAGCATTAACCAGTGCAAGGTCTTTTGACCTTTGACCTTAGACTTGGTGGGCACCTGAGCCTTCATGAGATTCATTTTTCAAGTGCGCTGTTCAAACTCAGAAAGGGCCTGTAGAGGTACTAGAACCCAAAGCTGTATTTCTCCGTATATACATAGGGTTCTTTTTAACTAACGGTGTGTCCTGCACGCCCCAAAAGACTCCTCTAAACTCAAACTAAAAAAAAAAAGAATACTTTGATTTAGTCATGCAAATGTAAACTGGTGAAAGTTCTACTTTTGTGTGATCCAGGGAGAGACGTGAAGAAAAGAGTTAATCTTTGATTCTTCTGATCTGCTTGTGAATTAAACCACAGCTCATCACATGGAGGTGTTTTAGATGGGGCATTGGAGAATTTTTGTCTTTCAGAAATACTCCATGAAGAACTTTTGCGGTGAAAGGCTTACTTTAGCTGTAATATTGACACTTTAATATTGACACAGCTGACTTAAACTCTTCAGAATAAGGAAATGTGTGTGTTAGCTCAGAGAGCCCAACGGGCCCATTTGCGCTGCATCGGGCTCTAAATATACTCTATTATTTCACCAGAGAGGTTAACATTTCATTAGACTTGAACAGGAAATAAACTGTCAATAGGTCGAAGCAGGCTATATGTTTATCTCAGTTATACGTGCATTTTATATGCTATATAGCTTTCAAATCTATAAGATACCTGTGTTTTCATTGTTTGAAATGTATACACAGACGTGACAGTCAACACACATCAATCATTGAAAAAAAAACATAACACGTATATAAAAAGTTTGTTTTGATATAAACAAAATATAATTGAGAAGTTTGTTTAATAACCTATTAGCAGCTATTGTGGATTAGCAGCTATTGTGGATTGTTTTTTTTTAAATTGTTTATTTTATTTTATTTAACTGTATACCTCCTTTTAGAAAATATAAGAAACATTTGAAGACATGACCTGCTACTATGTATCTTGCAAATTGTTCCTGTTCATAAATTAAAACTAAGGATTCATCACATTGACACAGTATTATTTAATTTATATCTATACAGTTTTACCTATTGCGGAAAAAACACTGGGAAATAATCTACAAGTGTTCGAAATATTGGGTTAGGGTTACTCTAACCCCAACCCAGTCATTTTCCGTAATGATAGCTGTGTTATCTTTCTATTTTTTTGAGGGAGTTTGCATTGGATTTGAATATAAGTGTGCATTTATTATGAAAGTTCCCTTTTCTGCCTTTTTTGACTTACACTTTGTCTGACCCCAAATAAACTCCGTAAGATTCATATAAAAGGTATAATGTATACACTTTGTGTTTTTTTTTTTTGTATCTTATATTATTATGGTCACTTCCACACAGATATCATAGAGTATTAAATGTGTGATGTACATACTTATTTTACATCTTTTGTATCCCATATATGTCATATCAAAACACATACACTATGGAGTATTTCACTGCCATATGTATGGAATCTGTATTAGAATTAACATTTTATTAGATTCATATACAAATAATGTAATTTGTACATTTTTACAATGTATGATTGAAATTGCGATTTTATTTTTTTGGAGTAGTATCATATCTTTGACTCTGACCAGATTTTCAAAGGATATTTGTTAAATGATGAGTAGGTCAAACTATTTTGTTTAGGAAGCTATCAAACAATGCTGTCAGACATACGTGCTGTGTGTCTTTAATACTGTATTCATAAATGCTTAATTGAGCGGCAAGACATGAAAATAACGGAAGAGTTGCATACTTAAATAGAATTATCTCAGTGAAAAAGTGACAAAGATTGTGAGAGACAGCTTAGTCAATGAGAACAACACATAGCTAGTGTGACAATGCATAGCTAACACACACACACACAACGCACCTGGCCTGACCCACAATAGAGAAGTGATAGAGACGTAAGGTAATCTAGAAGGTCTAAAAGGTAGTAGATGCCACGTGTGACTTTAAATCTTTGTATTTCTCCTAGTTAAGTTTTATGGATGGTTTATCTTTAGAACCTAATACACACCAGTGCAGTCTTGTATATACCGTAAGTAGGTACAGACTAAGTTTTCTGTCCATAAATGTGACATAATGTAGGTCTCTATGTGTGTGTCTGGAGGTTTGAATATGGACGTGAGAGGATGATATGAGAAAATAAAGGCTGTGTTATAAGATTTATTGTAGCTGAATGATAATGAAAGCACAAAAAAGACAACCAGGAACAGCAAACAACCAGGAAAAAGATCAGAAAAGCTGTTCCTACCCCCCTCATGCTTCTTTCCCGCTCTTTCTCTACATTTCTCTGTCTAATGTGGTGTTCATAGCTGCTGAGGATGAGAGATACAACACAGGCTTTTCAAGGATGCGCTGAAAACACTTAACCACATCCCAACACACATTATAAAGTCAAACTTATGCCAACACACACACAGCGACTCTAAGTTACTCAGTTCTCACACATGTTTAGTCATTCGGTCCATGTGTACACACTTACTTATGTGCTTAAATACATAACCATACATTCACACTCATCATACAGAGTCATGTAGATAATGAATGCACAGGACAGTCCACATGAACATGGTATGACCTTTATGAAAGTTTCTCTTACTTGACATAGTATGACAAAATACCAAAACTTCTTAGAGCATACTGATGAACCATTTAATATTGGAAATGATGTATATCATAGTACTTGTTACAATTTCACTACCGTAAACCTCAAATTATTATCGTCTTTTTACAAGTTGTTTAAGACACTAAACAGCTGACACAGACACCCCGAGTATGTTCAGATTCATTCACAAAACAGCTCTCATATTGAGTTTACTACATAGAATCCATTATTATGTTCATACTCAAAATATAGAATTTGTTTAAATACTGTCTGCATGTTTGTAGTTTTGACAAAGTGACAAAGAGAACACGCTTTGAGTTTAACATGTTTGACTGCCTGCTGTGGCCAGATCTTTTATTTCTCATTGTGCTCTCTTCTCCCACAACTACCGCAACGCCTCACCCTCACACACACACACACACACACACACACACACACACACACACACACACACAC
The DNA here is from genome assembly GCA_023631565.1 of Gymnocephalus cernua. Classification (NCBI taxonomy): domain Eukaryota; kingdom Metazoa; phylum Chordata; class Actinopteri; order Perciformes; family Percidae; genus Gymnocephalus; species Gymnocephalus cernua. The sequence goes on along the minus strand of CM042427.1, from coordinate 23,142,259 downwards.
ACACACACACACACACACACACACACACACACACACACACACACACACATTCTGACATATTTCTCAAGGGCCTCTTAGGTCCTCATTTCATTTAGGTGTTGTTCCAGAGTTCTGGTATTGCACTGCTGTAAAATATATCAGGCTTTAGCTACATAGAATAGTTGTTAGTAGGATCAGTTCATTATTGCTTTTGGTTTCTAATGTGATTTGTTAACTATAAGAAAAATATAGAATGTCAGCCGACTTAATCAAGTCAACCACACAACTTACTGCATACCTGAAATGACTTCTACTACTGCAGGCGAGCATTGTTCACTAGACATTGCTGTATTATTGTATACACACACACTTCCTTAGCTGTTATTACACCGCTGCTTTTTGCTTTTTCTGTTGTTCAGTGTCTCTACCTTTCGTCGTTCTCTCACTGTCTCACCCTCTGAAGTGCCCCCACTGTCTTCTGCCCCACTCTCCCCAATTTACTGAAAAAACGACGCACACCTCGCTGATGTATGCCATCTCTCTCATTTACAAGCTCACAGTGCCTCTTCTTTTTGTACAGTGCATGCATTATATTATACTTTTGTTCAGCATACAAACACACATTTACTCTGTATCTGATTGCCTGTCTGTCGGTCTGTCTGTCACACACACACACACACACACACACACACACACACACACACACACACACACACACACACACACACACACACACACACACACACACACACACACACACACACAGGAAACACCTGTCCTATGCTAGCTCAGTACCACAGAAACTCAGTGACACATTAACACATCACAGTGTGCAGTACTCTGCAGAATAACAGAGTAGAACAATGTCAGTAACAATTCTTACTGATGAAGTTTTGATTTACTGTATGCTGCAAGGACCCTGTCTGCTTCTTTTGAAGTGGTTTAATTGCATCACTGATTCAAATGTAAATTTACTGTAAGTAAAAAACATTACGATTTTTTGAAGGAAATCACGATCTTTTTGTCTTCCAGGGTACAACTGCCTCGTAACCGAAAATACAACATTTGGCCTTGGTGGTTCTCATATTAAAGATATATTCTGAATATTATAAATATAGACCTTAACACCCAAATTAATACTCTCGTTTTAGACTAGTGTCTACAACAGTGATTGTCTGGCCTCTGAATATTTATCCACATGTCCATGTATATTTCAATATATAATATAAAGCGATTTATCTACATTCTGTATAAGCACTGTATATTCTAAAACCTGAACTAATGTGCAGCATTTTTGGACATTGTAGGGAAAAAAAGGCTTGCTGCATAAAGGCTATATTTATCAAGTATTTTTACCAAGTATTTTTGCCATCTTTCAGTAATGCCCTTTGTCACATTTACATTTACACAATCTACCAACTCTCAACCAGCAGCTTGTCTCCTTTTTGGGGGAAGCTAATTTAACCAGAAACCTTTTGTTTTACTGGTCTACTTCTCTAACTAACCTCTGCGATGTCTTTTTGAATAGTTAGTTTAAGTTTGAGGACAATATATAAAAGAACCTACAGGCATATCTATATCAAACGTTCAATATGTAGATAGATAGATGCTATACAACTACTACTATACACCAATACACAACTACACACAACATCCACAACAATACAACAATTTTATATCTTAAAATCTTTAAATGACCAAGTGGTAACAGTGACGAGTGGATTGTTTTTCCACTGGCATGTAAGTCCATCAAAACATCACAACAATGCATGATAATCAGCAGTATTAAACAATAATGAAATACATAAATAAATGTACGTTAAACCTTAATGATGTCATGACTGCTGGCCAATATTACAAAGTTGTAGTTTTTTTCGATCGCTAAACGACAGTGGGCACAACTGGAGACACGTGCAAAACTCTAACTACAGTCTGCACAGCAACAGTTCATGTGGACCAAACTCTAGTTCGTTTTTCATTGCTTGAACACAGTTTTCAAAACTCTACACACTTATCCCATGGCTTTAACCACAATGTGCACAACACTGTGGATTTACAGCACTTTGTTCAAATGCTAACACACTGCTGTCAAAACTGTTAACCACACATTCAAAACAGAATGGATTTCAGTCTGGTGCATTTCAAACACTGCTGATTGCAGTTTCAGTTGAAAGCCTAAGCAGGTGTCTTGTTTTAGACTAGTTAGTGAACATATACAGATCTTTACTATAGTAAAACTGCGACTTACTGTTTTTCAGAAAGTAATGGAGGTGAAAGCAATGGAAACACCGCATTCATTACTATAGTATTTAGAGATGATGCAGACATCCAATGTGATAAGGAAAACTTGCTGCATGATGCTGGAGAGAGGCAGGATTAGTCACACTATTCTTTGTTACTGTTATGTACCTTTAGTTTTTTTTCCAGTAAAATTACATAAAATTGGTATATTATAAAATATAATTAATTTAATTAATATAATAATATATATATATAATAATATATAATAATATATTATATATATCTTTTCTTTAAAGAAACTATTGAGTAGTGTGAAGTCACTCAAATTGTTCAAACTGTGAAGATGAAAATTTTGTAATTTTTGTATTGGTGTTTGATGCTAGTGTTTTTACTCTCAGTGTGTTCTGAGTGACAGTGTGTGTTATCTCAGTGAGGGTTGTCCATAGTGTTTGGCTGCACTGTGCCTGTTTTGAGACGTATGTGAGGAGTTGTGTTGCTTGGAATGAGTTTTGCAGGTGATGTGGACTGTTTAGCTCAGGTGACTGTTGGTAGTGCAGACTAGTTTGAGTTTTGCACATGTGGCCTCCGTTTCTGGTCACTGGTCACTGATCTTTTGCAGCCTACAGACACAGAGAGGATCAAATCTACACTTATTATTAATCTACAACCACAGTACAGCTTTACTGTACTTATGTTAAAGATTTCAATTTACAGGGTGAAACCTGATCCTTGATCTGTGTGAAGTTCATTGCCATGTAACGTGTATGACAAGTGTCATGACATGTGTGTGTTCATCTTGAATGACCTGAGATAGGTAAGGAAGTGTCACTGTATGTGTGACTGACACATGTCATTAGCTGTGTAATGCAGTAAGGTTCAGTGTGTGTGCGTGCGTGTGTGTGTGTGTGTGTGTGTGTGTGTGTGAGTGCGTGCATGCGTGCATGTGTGTGTGTGTGTGTGTGTGTGTGTGCGTGTGTGTATGTGTGTGTGTGGTACAGCTTGTGGTCATGTACACAAGTGGATAGGGCTGCAGGCATCATATTTCACCCAGTGCCTGTGAGCAATGTGATACTGCAGTGTACCTGTGTTTTTGTGTGTGTGTGTGTGTGTGTGTGTGTGTGTGTGTGTGTGTGTGTGTGTGTGTGTGTGTGATAGCCCCAGGTCCTGTTCCAGAGCAACGATCACACACAGAGAGACAGCGACAGAGAGGCGACTAACAACTACCAAAGCATTCAGAGCTTCTTACAGGATGTAACATTTTAAGAATGTTCTGTGGTCTTGCTCAGCATCAGCAGGGGAGAATGGAGATCAGAATAGAGTGACGCTCTGGATTTGTATTCAGGCTTTTTCAGCGACTGCTTTGCTGAATAATTGATCCCTCCGCTTGTGACTGGCTGAAAATGAGGAAGGCAGCGCTCATGGTTTGGATCTGCCTTTTGGTGCGAGGTCAGTTCTGCATGATGGATCATATATGGTTTGATCTTTATATCTGACTGACATTGTAAAGCCAACTCTGACTTGTTTTCTGCTCTTGTCTCTGCAATTCCCTGACATTTAGTCTTTTGTAACCTTTGCTGTTGTAACCACCCTCTGCTCTTCTCTTGCCACCTCAGTGTCCCATGGTGCTCAGGGTCATTATGCCCGAAAACTTCTGGCTGACCTGATGGAGGACTACTCCAATGCTTTGAGGCCAGTGGACGAAACAGACAAAGCCCTCAATGTCTCCCTGCAGATCACCCTGTCACAGATCAAAGATATGGTTAGTAGAGAGGAAACTCAGATATGTTTGATTACTCTGCATAGATTTAGAGGTATTAATATGCATATACGACCATTTACAAGAATCTCTTCAGATGGGTCTTTAAGTTGTTCCCCCCTGGCTGACAATATCACACATACATATAGTATATTCTGTACCTTCTTGTTCCAACACTTCATTTAAGCTATAGGACACCTACACTGAATGAAATATACAAATCCAAGACACAACATGTAAAGCTGGGTTTACCTGTGGCTGATTCAGACTTTAAGAGGATAAATCTCTAACTGCCAAATGATTAAGGTGGTTATAGGAAAACAGAGATCAAGATCTGTTGTTATTTATGGCTGACTTCAAACTGCCACAGATTCAGGATTTAAAGATTACAAATTCAAAGGTTTTATTTGCCACATGCTCATAAAACACAGTAGTGAAGTAAAATGCAGGGTGGCATACTCTTTTCTTTATAAAATTAGATTTATTTCTCAATATATACACACATAAATGAAATACATGAAATATAAATAAACATTCATTTTCACCAATTGAAACTTCAACAATATGATCAGTGCCTTTGCAGGGTGACATACACTGTCTGTGCTAAAAAGGCTGAAATAAAAAATGAGGTCAACAACAATACTGTTGGAGACAATGTGGGCAACCGAATGCCAACCACTCTCATATATTTTAGTCATGTATAAAAATACAGCCATTTTGGGAGGGGGTTCTGAGAGCCATGGGTGAAATTTTTGGATATAATATTCCTAATGAGCCCCGGTATATATATCTAGGACTGATACCAGACGATGTGATAGGCAAAGGAGACATATACCTGTTTAAAATCCTTTCTCTTGCGGCTAAGAAGGCCATTACAAGAAATTGGCTGAGAACTGACTCACCTGGGCTGAGCCACTGGCTGGACATTGTAGAAGAAATTCGATCAATGGAACAAATGACCTATAGTCTACGAATTAAAACGGAGCTATATGCTGTAAAATGGACAAAATGGCACCTATATGTGACAAAGTAGTGTGTACCCCCCTTGTGTATTTGTATCTTTGTTCCTGTTTCTATTGATTGATTTGAAGGGGAAAAAAAGTTAAAAAAAAAGGCTGAAATAAGGAGTAGACATTAGAGTAAGAGTAAACAATAATTAAGAATTATTAGGTCACGTTTTCTAGTATCAAAGGTATGCAGAGACTGACAGAACTATGTTGACAAGGAATATAAATTAAGTTATACAGTATATTAAGTTAGTTAGAGCTAAATTAGAGTGCTACTGTATGGCCAATGCAACCAAGGCTTATACGAGTATTCCAGCATTTCAGTACTGCACTTTCATAAAGTATGGGACTTCCGAAGAAAGATTAAAAAGGTCAAAATAAATGCAGCAGAAGCCAAGAATTTCCATCTACCTCCAAAAACATTGGGTCCCACACTTGAGTCCCTTTATGCAACTCTATCATGTTTTGTTAGATCCTCCCTGACTGGTTAACTTCCAGTTTGTAACTCAAGTTTTCTGTTACATATCTGCAGTCACCGTTCCCGAGCTGAGATACCTGGGTGATGTCACTTGAGTCAGAGTTTGACAAAGATCCTCTAGAGCCACAGGCTGTGTAGTCCTCCCAGTGACTAATGAATTAACATGTAAATCGGTGGAGTGCCCCTAATGCATGGTTAAGAGCTACATATTCTATGGCTAAGGAAATTCCGCCAGATGCATGTATTTTCCGTTTTCTTTATGAGGACTATTGTTGACTGCTCCTCAGATCTCTGCATGGTAAATTGAGACAGCTAGCTAGACTATCTGTCCAATCTGAGTTTTCTCTGGCACGACTATTTTGCAGCGGCTCTGTGCAGAGTTTAGCACTGCCCATGATGATTCTTATTGGTTTAAAGAAATGCCATTAAACCAGAGCATGTTTTCCTCCCATCCCTGATATGTGGAATAACCAGACCCTCCTTCAGCGCGCTTCGGAGAAGGGTCTGGCAAAGCAAGATAAAGATACAGAACAAATGTTTGGCTCCCACACTGTACAAACAGTGCTGCCTTCAGTCTTCTGTTCCTGTAGAGACCACCAGAGGCCAGCACTGAATAGCATTGTACTGGAGTAAAAAGAATGGGCTGCATCTAGTCTGAATTTGAATCTGTCAATCTGTCAGAATTAGTTATTCAGGAACTTGATGTTACCTATCTCTCTTTTTCAATGTCTTTGTGTGTGTGTAGGATGAGAGGAACCAAGTGTTAACCACGTACCTGTGGATCAGGCTGGTCTGGTATGACGCCTACTTGAAGTGGAACAAGGAGGACTATGACGACCTTGAGATGATCAACATCCCCAGCGACCTGGTTTGGAAGCCGGACATCGTCCTCTACAACAAGTCAGTAACAAGAGACAGCTCGCAGTGCACCTATAATGCAGCAGTGTGTATCTGACTGATGTGTCCTTTCCTCTGTATGTCTGTGTAGGGCAGATGAGGACTCTTCAGGTGCATCCAGCACTAATGTGAAGCTACGGTATAACGGAGAGATCGTCTGGGACTCGCCAGCCATCACAAAGAGCACATGTGTGGTGGACGTCTCCTACTTCCCCTTCGACTGGCAGCAATGCAAACTCACCTTCGGCTCCTGGACCTACAATGGCAACCAAGTGTGTTTAAGAAGGGGGGGTGACCGGGGTGAATGAGACAGGGATCACACCTTCTATCTAGTTTGAATCAGTTAATATTCTGGGTTTAAGACTATCTATTATTTAGAAGGCTGTAAATGCTTAAGTCTGATGAATCGACTCAATCGTGGCTGCTCCTGAGAGGGACACCCCCCTAAAAGTGATATTCTGCCCACACTCATGACCTTCAAATATAGCTTCTAAAATATTAGTACATTTTTGTACCTTTGCTTATTAAAAGGTGATGATATGTTAGTGTTGTGTTCACAATTTGTTTATGCTTATCCAAGTGACCAAGAAATCAGTTATTGCAGGTTTAAGTCACTTTCAAACTTTAAGGTTTCAAGGAGAGCAAAGCGCGACGCTGAAGCAGTAAAGGGTTCATTCACCCAAATGACAAAACATCTTCTGTCTAACTTTTTTTTTAAATATAATTTGGGTGAACCAACATTTTAAGGAGCAAAAGCCAAATAGGATGACAGAGCATTTTATTCTAATGTATGTGTTCTTTTGGTGGAACTGAAATTCTAAATAGTTTATACAGTAGGTATATTGTCTGTTTATCTATGTATATATATGTTTATCTATCTATCTCTTAGCCCTGGTAATCAGTATGGGTCGCAATATTTTTTAACTACGGTGGTGAAGGCATGACCCACACTACTCGTGTGTTTTGTTTTGTCTTGTATTGTCCAGTTTTGCTTTACCTTATAATCTAGCTACCTGTAAAGCGACTTTGAGTCTATGAAAAGCGCTATATAAATTCAATTTATTATTATTATTATTATTACTCTGCCTCTGATTGGCTAACCCTGGTATTTTAACCTTAACCAATCTCACTCCTTATGCCCAAACCTAACAAACTGAACCAATCAGAGGGAAAGTAGGGCGGGTCATGACTTTGCCATCCTGGGAAAAAAAAAGGCGTACGGGTTATGACCAAGGGGGTAAGCCTGCCTCCACAGAGCGAAGCCGCTATGGCGCCATTTTGATGCTAACAAGCACTCACCCCCCGTTAGCATCCCATTGACTGCCATTCATTTTGGCGTAACTTTGACAGCCAATGACTTTACATCTGAAGCGTTTAAAAACTTTATTTGTCCATTGTTTATTTCTGAAGAAACACAACAATGTATAAAAGGCTCCATTACCTTGTATCTCACGTTATGGCTCCGTAGCAGACGTTTTTGTAAAAATAGGCTAACGATTGTGTCGTAACTTACTGTCGCATAGTAGAGGAATTACCGTACAGTACAGGAGAAGCTAGCAGGCAGTTTGGATTTACATTAGCTATTTAGTTTAATTACCAATGTTAACTAGAATTTTAGTTAGAAATAATTAGCCTGTGCCTATGTTATCTCCTTACCTACACTCTCCGTCTCTGCAAGATTGGGAATGATTGAGATTTCTCTTGGCACAGCTAACAGAAGACTTACAACGTTCAGACACGTTGCTCACGTCACATCTACGTCGGCAAGCTCAGTTTGCAGCTGCGCAGTAACGCTCAGCTATCACCGGAAAAGCGGTTCTAATAGACTTCACTGGTCTCCGTCCAGAGCAACGGGATCTCTTAGTCCATTTCTTTAACTGTATATGGTTATGTCCCACCATCTTGCTTACTACCTGTTATTGGCCTCAGTTCATAAATTAAAAGTGAATAACTTCTTGTTTTTAAACTATATGTGGGGAATTCTGGCTTAGTTTCTGCATCAACATAACATTAGCATATTTGCACATGTTGATACCCACAATGTGTGTTCTCTACACAGGTGGACATCAGTTTGGGGATGGACAGTGGGGACCTGTCCGACTTTGTGGAGAACGTGGAGTGGGAGTGTCACGGCATGCCGGCAGTTAGAAACGTCATGATGTATGGCTGCTGCTCCGACCCTTACACTGAAATCACCTATACCCTGCTCCTGAAGCGCCGCTCCTCTTTCTACATCTTCAACTTGCTCCTGCCCTGCTTCCTCATCTCGTTCCTGGCCCCGCTGGGCTTCTACTTGCCGGCCGACTCAGGGGAGAAGGTTTCCCTCGGTGTCACAGTGCTGCTGGCGCTCACTGTGTTCCAGTTGTTGGTGGCTGAGAGCATGCCTCCTGCAGAGAGCATGCCCTATATAGGTTGGAATTATTCTCTCTGCATTTAGTTTTGCCTCATTATTGAACTATTTAAACTATATAATAATAATACAACAAACTGTTTACAACAATACAACAATATTTATAGTAAGTCCACATTATGAGATAGGCCTACTAATTCTAGATTTTGGACTTAGTGTCTCATATGTTTGACTCAATTTTGACTAAGCAAGTCAAACGTTTGACTTATCATGTCCATAATGTTGACTTACCATGAGTATATTTATTATTAATTACTTTTCATCCATTTTCCTGGCAGAAATGGCCGTCCATATAAAACTCAATAATGCAACTTGTAGACTAAATTGTCTGTTAAATAGGTTGATATGTCTATATTTAAAGATGTATCTAGGACAACGGATTTCCATGGCATGTCTTTCCAGATCATTGCTTATGAAGTGAATGTTCAGTCTCGTAGTCTACACATTAGGGCTGCTATGTATGCGTTGCCTTTCTTCTTCATAAATCTGTCCTGCCATTTCTCCTCTCCTCTAGGAAAGTACTACATAGCCACAATGACTATGATCACGGCCTCCACCTCTCTCACCATCTTTATCATGAACATTCATTTCTGTGGTGCTGAGGCCAAGCCGGTCCCTCACTGGGCTAAGGTGCTCATCATAGACTACATGTCCAAAATCTTCTTCGTCTATGAGGTGGGGGAGAACTGCACCACGGCGGAGAGTGCGAGGACCCCGCTCTACCCCGAGGAACCTGTGAACGATAAGTGCAGCTACAACGATGACCATTTCCATGACTACCATCACGACAGTGACCCGTACAAGTACAGCAACGGCCACGGTGTGCATCATCACAAAGGCAAGGCGAACGGCAACGCCAACAATAGCCGTCACCATTACAACCACGCTTCCAGACTGGAGAGGGGTGAGGGGAAGCGAGACCCTAGACAGCACTACCACCACATCAGGAGGGATGAACTGGACTACCAGGCCCCCCACCATCCACAAAACCTCCAGCACCTGAACGGAGGGCTGAAGGATCAGGTCCTCTATCCCACAGAGAAACTTCAAGTCCCAGCCTGCTCCAGCTGCTGCCCCTGTCTCCAACATAAACAGGTGCGCATCACCACAGCATCTCCATTTACTCACTTTACCCACTTATCTGATTACTCCTCTTCTTCTAAAGTTTCTTTAAGTGCTTGCTTTAGTTTCTTCTATCTGTCTCTTTCTCAGGTGGTGAAGAACATCCAGTACATCGCCAACTGCTTCCGCGAGCAGAAAGCTAATTGTGTCAAGGCAGCAGAGTGGAAGAAGGTTGCAAAGGTGATGGATAGGTTTTTCATGTGGATCTTCTTTGTCATGGTGTTCCTAATGAGCATCCTCATCATTGCCAAGGCATCCTGACAGCCTCCTTCCTCATCATCTTTTTACCACCATGATAAAATTTATCCTCCATCACTGATGGACCTCAGGCATTCATGATTCACCTAATTTTTACTTTAATGCAACAAATGAAGACTATTTTATATGTGTGTCAGTATTGTATTGTGTGTGTGTGTGTGTGTGTGTGTCTGTCGGCGGTTGTGTAGGTTAATTGTTGTTTTGTGCTTTGACATAAAGAGGACAAGGTTACTGCACACAAATTATCCGGTTAACCACACACGCACACATGCACAGAAATTCATCAAAGCCTCCCGGTTAGTTAACGTCAGGTGTGCTTGCATGTGTGACGGAGCAGTAGAGCGGTTAGACAATCTAGGCCTCGCCTTGAACATGCATGGCCTCTCCATTATGGATTAGCTTACAGTCTGACATCCACCTATAGGCATTACATTACTTCAATTACGTTGTAGGCGACCAGATGAGGCTATTTTCCAGAGTCTGTTACAATAAGAGCACCAGCAGATTAACCTTAAATACTTATGAAACAACCTTTTGGTGTTTTTCTAGTCTAGGTGTTAAGAAATTGGTTTACATGAATTGCAAAATACTTCTATGTGAAACTTGAAGAGAAAGTGTGAATGTTTACCTTTCTAATTAACTTTTTAATGTGATGTTTGGACCTTAAAGGCTTCCCCCAGAGCGTGAACGGTGGATGTGCTGTACCTTTTGTCTAACTTAGGCTTTGCTTATTGGTCCAGTAAAAAATAAAACCTTTGATAACTTGTTGTTAAATATGATTTTACTCCCTGTCCCAGCAGTATGTGTTATGGTACAAATCTAATTTGCTATACATGATGTATGTACACACTTTACAAAACTGTCCATTTCTGTTTTTTTTTTTGCATACAAAATCTCTTTTCATTGCTTCATACATTTTCTGTGAAATTATCGGTTTTGCACAGGAATTAATTTCCCTCAATCTGTTTAGAAAGATGAACTAATAACCAGCATCAATAGAGTGAATGCACACTATTAGCAGGAATCCATCAACACCTTCAATGGCAGAATTGTGGTGGGACTGTGGCCAATTGGCTCAGTTGGTAGAGTGGGCGCACGTGTGTTTGTTCCTCGACGCAGAAGGTCTGGGGTTCGAGTCCAGCCTGTGGTGGTTTTCCTGCACGTCTTCCCCCCTTTCACTCCCCTATCATATCTTGGCTTTCCTGTCAAATAAAGGCAGAAGGCACACTCATGCGCTAAATTGAGACTAGTAGTAACCTAAGGCATATTCAAGTCAAAGGTTAAAGTCCAACATGTTCAATTTGGAAACACTTGTAGACCAGACCATATGTCAATTCTGGGTCTTCAGAGTTGAGGGAGACTGAGCAGCTGTATGATAAGAAAAGGATTGGGCCTGTGTGTCTCCGTCTCTGAAGCTTCCTGGAATTAGATAACATCCAGACACACAGGGAAGACACTGTTGAATAAACCCACACTCCTAAGGATAGGCTCTGTCAGACTGACATTGTTTTCAGTCTGTGCTGAGGTGTTTGGAAAGGCAGAAATCCTCAGAGTTGAGACGGCACTACACAACACTAGATTGTGGTTAAACCGTACTGCTTTATGCTAAATCTCCTCGATTTAGATTTAATTAAATGCTTCTGTGTAAGTCATCAACGTCTCCCGAACTTCTTCATGTATGCTCCTGAGTTTCTTCATAACAAGAATAGGCAGATATATATTTTCAGGATCATATAAGCCATGATTAAGAGGACACGCATGCACGCACACAGACAAGACATACACACACACACACACACACACACACACACACACACACACACACGCACACACACACACACACACACACACACACACACACACACACACACACACACACACACACACACACACACACACACACACACACACACACAAAGCTCTAAACACAGTTCAGCAGGACAACAGGTAGACAAGTGAACCTGGTTTAGTTTCTTTAGAGATTTCAATCCCCCAAGAGCCTCTTGAATGCAGATATGCTATAATCATAGATGATTCAGTTGCTGACTTACTGAGTGAGAGAATGAAATACATGTATAACAAAGTAAACTTGTAAGTACATTTACACACAGTACATTTATTTTTTGAATAGACAGCTTAATGATACCAAGAGACATAAACTACAGAAAATCTGTGAAGAGTTATCAGACCCTTTTAATAGGCTTTAAGATGTAGTAGTTTCAGTAGATTCATTTAATAAAGTCATAAAAAAGAGAATAATAATAGTAACACAGTCATCCATTTAAAATCCACTCTTAATTATTTATGGTATTGCTCTTGTGTCTGTGGCACAAAGTATTGACACTAGACTGGCTTAAGTCTCATGGAAACAATCAATAACTTGTCTGATAGATGGCATCACACAGACTGACCTCTGCCTCTGTCTAGTGGAGTGCACAAACAAAACCACACTGTATAGGCTTCTGTCAACTCACAGTTTAAGTGTTGAGCATCTGCCGTAGTACTAATACCACACATTTTATTGCCAGTGCAATGAGCTGTTGGTCCACCACTTAAGTCCAGACTGAAATATCTCAACAACTATTAGATTGCCATGGAATTTTGTACACACTTTCATGTCCCCCTAAAGAATAAGTGTAATAAGATTGGTGATCCTTGGAAATTTCCAATACTTTGGTTTGTGCCCTGCCAAACAAATGGCATTCCCATTAGCCTTAGCTGTACTTTGTGTTTAGTGCTAATTAACAAATGTTAGCATGCTAACACGCTGAACTAAGATGGTGAACATTATGGGCCCTATTTTAACGATCTTGAAACGCAAGTATCAAGCGCGAAACGCAAGTAGCTTTGTGAGCGGAGCTCGGGCGCTGTTGCTATTTTACCGGCGGGATAAATGAGTCTTGCGCCCGACGCAAATCTAAAATGGGTTGGTCTGAAGTAGCTAGGTGTGGTTTGGGCGTAACATGCAGTAAACCAATCAGAGCATCATCTCACATTCCCTATAAGAGCAGGCGCGCTAGTTCCATGGTGGATTGCTATTATGACGGCGGATTTTTGAGGACTGTACTGTAAAGTGCCTCCTGACCTATCCAAACACCTGAAGAGCATTTTCACTAATATTTTTCCTTGTAATTATGTATGGTTAGCAAAAATGGGAACTGCTGCGTCCGATGAGAGGAGCAAAGTGTATGCGCGTTGTGTACATGCTACATTATGGCCAAGCATGCGACCCTAAAATAGCATCTGAATAACGCGCCACTGACTTTAGACTAGCGCCACTGACTTTAGACTAGGTTTTTCCTGGTCAGTGGCGGAATTGTTTTCTGAAACGGCAAAATAGCACCAGGGAACGTTTACGCCTGAACACGCCTCCTCTTTTCGCTGAACCGCCCCCGGGAGCGCAAAGTTCATTCCCTAATTTATCGACGTGCGTCTATGGAGGGAAAAGTCCGCTTTGCGTGGGGTGCAAAATAGGAATGATACATGCGTCGGTGTACAAAGTCAATTGCACTGGGTGCAAGATAGGGCCCTATACCTGCTTAGTGCTTGTCAGCACGTTAGCATGTTGACAATAGCATTTGGCTCAAAACACCGCTGTGCCAAAGTACAGCTTCACAGAGCTGCTAGCATGACTGTAGACTTTCAGTCTTGTTGTATGATCAGACAGTTTGTCTGGTCTATGTGACACTGCCAGAAGAGTGCCTAGTTTATTGGTCCCTGGTGGTTCCTAAACAACAACTAATCACTTCTAAGATAAAGAGACTCAACAAACAAATGACTTGTCTTGTTGGACTTTGATCAAACTGCCCCTTGTGTACAGTACCTCAGCCTGCTTTCCAGATCATTGCTTCTGCTGGAAGCTGGATGGCCTCTTGCTGCAGTGTGAGATAAGATCTGCTGATGTACAGAGACAGACTATTGTCTCCCATGTTCTTCAGACTGATTAGAAACATGATGATAGTGATGGTTAGGGTTCAGAGGGGTTTTACGTGTGTCATAGGGCCAGACACACCCACAATATTGGGATCTATATAGCGATGCGCTGTTCTCTTTTGTTCTCACTTCATGGAGGAGAGTGCCCAGAAACAGAATGTCATCCATTAGCAAGCAACTGTCTTCTATTGGCTGTGCAGGTCAGTTGGGATTTGTGATTATTTCTTTTGAATGTAACCTATTCTTTCTTTCTGTCTTTCTCTTATTTGAACATAACCTTGCTCCTTTTTTTGTCTCTTCAGGCAGGAAGATGTCTTTCTCCTCCACTGAGATCAGAATGGTTTTGCTGGGGAAGACTGGCAGTGGAAAAAGCTCCACCGGCAACTCCATCTTGGGCCGTAAGGTCTTTGACTCAAAGGTTAGCAGCTCCTCTGTCACCCAGCGTTGTCGTAGGGTCGCTGGAGAATTTCGTGGGCGACATCTGACACTCCTGGACACTCCGGGGCTTCTAGACAGTCATCAGACTCCACAGGAGGTGCAGAAGGAGTTGAGGAGGAGTGTTAGCCTCCTGTACCCCGGGCCCCATGTGTTCCTCCTTGTTATTCAGATTGGGAGGTGCACTCGGGAGGAGAGGGAGGCGGTGCAGCAGATCAAACAAGCAATGGGTTCCCATGCTTTGAGTTTCTCTGTGGTGGTTTTTACCCATGGAGACCTTCTTGAAGAAGGGACATCCGTGAAAGATTGTCTGATAGACGAGTGCAAGGATCTGGTCGAGCTGGTGGTCGGATGTGGGGGCAGGTACTGTGTCTTCAACAACCAGAGCTCCAAGAACAAGAACCAGGTGTCCGAGCTGCTTGCCTTAGTGGACAACATGATGCAGGAAAATGGAGCAGTGTTCTATGGCAGCAAGATGCTTGAGAAAGCAGAGGAGGATCTGGCTCAGGAGCTGCAAGAGGAATGGAGGCTGCTGAATGAGAAGGAGCAGCTGTTAAAAAAGAAGCAGGAAGCAGCAATAAAAGAGTTTTATGAAAAAAAGCTACAGATGGTTCAGGAAAAAAGCCAGATGGATATGGAGGAGCTGAAGAAAAAACAGGTGCTGGAGAAGAGGAAGGAGGAGAAGCTGGCAAGAGAACGGGAGGAGGAATTTAGACGATGTATGGAAGAGAATGATAAGAAGGAGAAGGAGAGGCAGATACAAGAGATGGTAAGAGTGATGCATATACGTAAAGAGGAGGAGGAGAAGAGGGAAGGTCTTCAAGAAAAGCTTGACCAGGTTATTAAAATGCTGGAGGAGCAGGAGGAGCAGGAGGAGAAAATGAGAAGAGCAATGGAGCAGAAGATCCAAAAGGATAGAGCGGAAAATGAAAAGAAAGAGAGAGAGAGGGAACTTCAGCAAATACAGAAAGAGCAGGCCATCAGGCAGAGGGAGGAAATGAAGAGAGACGCTTTGCAGAAAGAGCTGGATAAACTCAGCCAAATCTTGGAGGAGCACAGCAGGAAGGAGGAGGACAGGAAAAAGCAAATGGAGGACCTGCTCAGACGCAAGACGGAGGAGAACCAGAGAGAAAGGGACATTCAGATGGAGAATCAGAGAGTGGAGAAAAGGAGAATCCTGTCCCTCCAGCAGGAGCTAAAACTCATCAGAATTAAAGTTGATAAACAAAAAGCGAGTGAAGAAAACCTCAAGAGACAGCTGGAGGAGAGCCTGCAGAGGGAGAGAGAAAAGTGTGACAAAGAAGTGTCTGCCTTGAAAAAGCAGTGCGACGAGAAGTGTTCAGAGCCTTGCAACGAGACAATCAAGAAGACGTCTGCAGAAAAACACAGCACAGTGAAGACTGTGTCCGGATATGTGCAAGAAATGGGACTGGTGGGGCTGAACGTAGCTTTAGAGAGTGTTTCAGCTCCCTGCTGTATACAGTAACAACATGAATATTTCTAAAATGGATTAATTATTGTACAGGACAAATACATTCATTTTCATGCATATGTGTATGACCATACTACTACTAACTACCTATTATTCAGGAATGTAAAAGGTACAATGTGTTTTGACTTTTGAATTATTATTATTATTATTATTATTATTATTATTACTAGATTCAACCATTAACTTAAAAAAAAAGAAAATAAATATGAAAGCAATTTAATTTCAACAAAATGGATTTAATTCCAGTGTGTCCTAAATCAGAAAATGCACAAAAATAATACAAACTCTCAAAAATTATGGAGATAATCTGATTATAAACTCCCTGTCCTATTTGCTTTGGACTGTCTGTCTCTGTCACCATCATCTAAATCTGTATTCAAGCAAACCCTGTTGCCATTAATAAAGATCAAACATTGCTTGAGTGCTATTTTAGTGTCCTCACCCATGCTCAAATTCAGCTGTGCCATCTGGTTGTGTTCCCGGCCGAAAAGTCTGCTTTTATCCACAGCAGCGTGTCTTTGAGTGTGTGTTGATGTGCGCATGTGAGTGAGTGAGTGAGTGAGACAGAGAGAGTGAGTGAGTGAGTGAGTGAGACAGAGAGAGTGAGTGAGTGAGTGAGTGAGTGAGAGAGAGAGAGAGAGAGAGTGAGTAAGTGAGTGAGAGTGAGAGTGAGAGTGAGTGAGAGAGAGAGAGTGAGTGAGTGAGTGAGAGAGAGAGAGAGAGTAAGTGAGTAAGTGAGTGAGAGTGAGAGTGAGTGAGAGAGAGAGAGTGAGTGAGTGAGTTAGCGAGTGAGCGAGTGAGCGAGTGAGTGAAAGCTGTGGGAAGAGGGAATATTAAATTTAGAGTGCACTGTCATGGCGGTATGTTGTCTAAACAATACTGCCTAAAGGTAGAAGGTAGATGAGAGGCAAAGCTATACTATTACAATATACTGCCTTAGGTGAAACAAAACTTTAGTTTAGTTTGACATTTTGTCTTTCTTATTTGCTTTCTTGCTGAGAGTTGGTTGAGAAGATTAAGACTGTCTAGATGTCTGTACTATAAATATGAAGCTACCACTAGCAGGTTAGCATAGCAGGGGAAAACAGATTGCCATGATGACAAGACAGAGGAAGAGGAAGTTACCTTGGCTAAACCACAACATGTTGTTCACTTGCTTTTTGTACGGATCAAACAGATGACATAATCTGTTCATTTTTGCTGTTTAGAGGTGCTGATAGGCTAACAGATCCGGGCTAGCTTTCCCCTTTTCCAGTCCTTACGCTAAGCTAAAGTAAGATTAGATAAGCTAAGCTAACCAGCATCTTATTGTGTTTTCTTATTAACTGTGCAGACATGAGATTGGTGTCAATATTCTCGGCAAGAAGGCGGATAAAAACATTTCCCAATATGTCAAACTATAAAACCTGCAACAATAAATATTTTTTTTAGCCACTTGGGGACAGCGGAAACAAGTTGTAAACACAACATTGACATATGTTGCGCTTCCAAGTTGCACTCCCTGGCGAGGACTTCTTCTCTGTAATAGATAGTAATAACTTCACAGACACAGTAAGTTTGATCAAACAATTGGCTTCAGCTGAAGGAGAACAACACTACAGGCTCCGCAACCTGCACTGACCATGTGTGTTCTATTTCTCTCCCTCTTTCAGCCTCTTTTATTGAGATTCAGGCACACACACATACATTAAAGGTTACGCCCATCATTGTATAACACCTCATGATGTGGCTCGTGTCTATAGAATCAATATATTCGTTAACCTAGTTCAAACCAGTCCCCGGATGTATAGACAATGCCCATTGTTCTGCTTCTCTATAGCAGGCAGTTTATTCTCCTAATCTATACAGCTAGGCTTCCTCCCTGATAACTCATTGAGTGCGGGCCCTGTTGCTACGTCCTGTTACAAATAAAGAAAAGAGATAAGTGTGCATGCAACTTGTGTGAGAGCAACAATCAATAAGGCTGTTATTTTCCACACATATTATCACCTTTTAATTTGATATGGTGAGTTGCTATCTTATTTACACATCTAGCAGATAGGGAGCAACATTATTTTTCTTTATTTTTCTGGTCATCTGGCAAATGAATGTCCAATATAGCTCTCTTTTACCTCTGTGTGTCGTCTCTACCAACTTCTGAAGGGACTCATTAGCTGCTAAATGCTCCACTATGTTCTCCAGCTAGTTGCTAACTCTGTCTGTCTGTTGTTTGGTGTTGCAGACAGCTACCTGCTGCTGCTGAAAACAACACTATGAAGAGCGATGAGAGTAAACTAAAACAGTGAAGATGTGGACAGGACAGCTAAACAATGAGCTTAAACTTGCTTAAAGCTCTTTAAATTTGAGGGGAGCTGCAGATTTGGGTGATAATTCTCTGAATCATCATTACACATACATTACATAATAAATTACCCAAAAAATGCATTTGAATATGCAACTCTTTGAATATTTAATTCTTTTGAATATATTCAAACATATTGTGATGAACCAAACTGCATTAGGGCCAGATATTGTCAGTGAGCAGGAGTGCTACATTCAAAGAGAAGTATTTCAGAAGAGACTTCGTTGCAAATATGCAAAGGTTTATTTGTACAGTGCATATGCATAATATGAAATGTACACAGTCTTTGGAGATTAGACTCCATCGTTATAAAAATAATTTTAAAGGGGTAGAGAAGCCAAGGCATATCCCCCCGATGGAGTCTAGACAGTGGTGGTGGTGAAGGAGCTCAAAGACTGGACCGAAGGAGCCGACGGGAGTGGTCTGCTGGGGGAGGACCCAGGGTGCCGTGGGTGACGATGACTGGAGGTGGAAGGGGAGGAGGAGGAGGGTTGCACGCTTTTCCTGAAATGACAACTGACAGCAGCAGAGAGAAGAACAGAATTAAAGCAGGGGTGTCATGCTGTGATTGGCTCGTGAAATTCATGGCCAATTCTGGTTGGTTTAACTGAAAAGTGACCGCCTCGAAAAAGCTGATCAGTTTTAGGAAGAGAGAGAGGTGAATGAAGTTTAGAAGTCTTCCTGAAAGAATTTACGCTGAGCTTCATTTCTTTGAATCTGGAGAAAATCATCATGTCTGTCCTGTCCGAAAGCCTCCGTCTTCACAAGACAGTCAGGAAACACTATCTGTCTCTTGACAGTGGTGAAGAGTGCCAGGTGACGTACATTTGGATTGATAAAGCAGGAGAAAATCTACAATGTAAAACCAGGACTCTGAACAAAAAACCAACAGGACTCAGAGGTACAGTAGACTGAAAGAATGGACACTGACTGTCATGTATGTATGGTCTTTGTAGTTATTTTTAAAGGGCTTTAGTTAGCATTGTTGATGTCTTTCACAATCCATGGATATTGTGCATGATGTGTTGCTTTTTCAGATATTGCAGAATGGACTGCGGTCTTTCTTGATTGTGGGACTTTAATCGAAGTCACTTTGGTCCCGGTGAAAATATTTCGAGATCCTTTCATTCTTGACCCCAATAAACTGGTGCTGTGTGAAGTGGTTGACAGCAACTGTGTGCCCAAAGGTAACATAGAACTCATCAGTGTCGGCTACATGTACAATATATACAGAGGACCCTATGAGGCCCATAGTTTAGATGATGATGAGACTGATTTTGAATTTTTTGTTTTACTTTTTCACCACAGGAAGTAATCAGCGTTCACAATGTGCTAAAGTCATGGAGGCAGTAAGAGAATTTCAGCCCTGGTTCGGGATGGAACAGGAGTACACACTGTTTGGTTTGGATGGACAGCCCTTTGGTTGGCCTCCTCAGGGATGCCCAGCAAACGGTGTGATTACAAATAGATATTTGAATATTGAATTGAACTACAAAAACATACTGTTTATTGAAAGTATTACAAAAAAATGTGCAATTTATTTTTATAGTTTGAAATGTAGTATGTAATAGTTGCAGTAACAGTTCAAATTCTTATAGTGATTTTAATTGTAACTGTTTTCTCACCAAATGTGTTGTGTGTGATTTTATTCTTAGCGCACTGTGCTGTGGGCATTGACAAAATGTATGGGAGAGACATTTGTATCTGTCACTATAAAGCCTGTCTGTATGCTGGTGTAAGGATCTGTGGCACAAATGGAGAAGAATTAGCCTCCCAGGTATGAACAGCTGACTGTCTGACTGGTTTTGAACTATTTGATCACCATATTTGCTAATAGAATAGTAAAATTGTAGCTCGTACATGTGAATTGAGATGAGGTTAAACTCTGTTACTGAGGGAAAAAATACTGAACCGTATCAAGTTGAAAGCTGTTTTTTGTCTCATTAGTGGGAGTTCCAGGTCGGCCCATGTGAGGGTATTGAAATGGGGGATGATCTGTGGATGGCCCGCTACATTTTGCACCGTGTCTGTGAAGACTTTGGAGTTGTTGCCTCCTTGGATAGTAAACCCATCGAGGGCAACACTGGTACAGCAGGCTGTCACACCAACTTCAGCACCAAGGAAATGAGGAGCCCAGGGGGACTTCAGTAAGCTTAGACCACTGAGTGACACACACCCAATAACCAAAATACACTTATCCTGTGCTTTTTTTAAATGCAAAGATAAAATATGTTCTTTGTGAATTTGCAGGTACATTAAAGATGCAATCACAAGGCTGAGCAAGCGTCACTCTCAGCACCTCCGTGTTTACGATGCACACGATGGCGCTGATAACATGAGTCGCCTCACCAGTCAACTCTCTACCTCCAGTTACAATGACTTCTCTACAGCAATAGCCTCTCGTACTGTTAGTGTTCGCATCCCTGGCCATGTCAGTCGGATGGGCTGCGGGTACTTTGAGGACAGACGTCCTGCTTCCAACTGTGACCCTTACACTGTGACGAGAGCTTTGGTTGAAACCTGTCTGCTGGAAACTCCTGGGGAAGATGATGTGCAATAATGTATTGCCAACTCATGTGCCTTTGTGAAATTTTTAATTAATATGACTTATGTGCAAGTCCGAATGCAGAAGATTTGTGTTGCATGAATGATGAAACATTAAAAATAAGGTAAATTATAAATTGAGCTGACATCAGGCCTGCTTTGTCTTGCAGAAACATGCTAGGTCTAGTCAAGTTTATTTGTACACTTTGTAAACTTGAAAATGTAAATTTAAAGCAAACACAGTTCCCTAATGGAAAACAGACTGTTACAGTATATAACTGGCTCAAAGAATACATGGCCTTAGTAGGAATGGAGTAATTCATGGTAAAATAGCAATTACAAAAGTTGAAATACAAAATACTGTATGGCAAGCAGTTTATAATGCAACAACAGGGTTATCATAGGTCATAAGTTCAGGGAATGGGTCTGGTGAAATGAGTCCAATAACATAATGCCTATTATATAAAAAGCAAACATCTAAGAATATCTATTGTTCACAATAAGACCAATGTACCAGGTGAATGGGAGAGAGTCATCGGAAGGGAAGTGAGGCGTGATGGACAACATCATCTTGGATGACTTCTCATTTGTTAAATTAGCCCTTTTAGCTCCTCCTTTCTCAACTACACACCCTGTGACATTTATATTCAATTACATTTAGATACATATATAAACAGATGTGTTTGCTAATATACAGTTCAATGTTATGCCCTCGTTCTTCTTCAGTTCTAATATCTATTTTCTTACTCCTTAAAAAGTATTCAAGTGTATTTGAATTCTTTCTTATCTGCCTGATTTTATTTAGTCACATTGCCGAAATGTAAAGCATTATGTATCTTTAAAGGTGCTGTATAAATAAAAATGATTAATTACTGTAGTCTGATGTCGCCCTGTTAACAGCGCGTAAGCAGCCCAGTCCTTTATTCCAATAGAACCTCTAATGGTCCATTGAGTGGGAAGGAGAAATAGGACAAAGACACTGGTAAAAAAAAAAAAACGGAATATCAAACAGTTATGGTGAATGAAAGTAAATTAACATAGACATAATTTAAAATTGCTTGACATGTTTGTCTTTGCTCAGATGTCAAACTTATCTCAGCGCTGCGCGTCACTGAGCAGTGAGTAGCCTACCAGCTGGTGCTGCCTGTGGTCCCAGTAAATCTGCTCTGCGCACGGAGAGCGACACAGATCAGTCCGACTGGAGAAAAACGAGCGCTCTCTAGGCTACTATTGCTTTTGTTTGTTTGGATTTCTTGTCGTTTTATTTTGACAAATGGCCGAGCGCACTGGAAGAGGCAATGAATAACACAACCGGTTTTGCGCTGGTCGGAGCCGGCAGCCGGGAGGAGTTACCGGCGCCCCGAGCTTTAACGGGCTGCGCCCTGGCGCTGCTTATCATTTGGACGCTTTTTGGCAAGTTCACGGTGTGCGCACGGTGCCGTCCCAGATAGCAAACAGTCATTGAAACTAGGCTATGTTAAATCAACATTCCGTTGTCAACATTAAGTCATTGAATCAACATCGAACTCTGATGTTGATTCTACATCATTTTGCACCCTGTTTTAATATTGAAACAATGTTGAAATCCTGTCCGTAGATCAACGGAATTTCAATGGTATTTCAATTATCAGGAATATTGAAACAATGTTGAAATATCAACTGAACTAAGGATCAACGTGATTTCAATCGAATTTCAATCGTTATTAATTCATAGAAAAGTATTGCTAGGTATACGAAAATGTAATGCCCTGAATTAAATAGCCTATAATGAATATCCTGCTTTATCTACAGCCAGGGTGTTAAAAAGTGATGGAACATTTGAAAGCTTGTATGCGTATAGCCTAGCCTAAAACACTGACCACACCACACTATTTAATGTAAAAACAAATTAATTTTATTAGCCTCTTGTTTCATTAGTTGTCCTCTTTAGCCTATTTAAAATTCATGGTCCTCTGACGTCTGGTTTGTCGTCCAGTCCCTCCTGCCCGGTCTGGCGCATAGCGCGGCCACTTTTGCACAGCCTGGGCAAAAGTAAATTGGGTGAAGGCGGCTGTCCCCATCTGTTGTGTAAGAGAGTCTAAAACAGAAAATAGAAGCACAATGCAACAACATTAGCCTTTAAGTTAAACAGACCATCCACATATATGCACACTTGGAAAGAAATTCAGTAGCCTAGGATTTTTCAGTGATCGGATAAGGCAATTTGTTTCCCTACATTCAAAGCACTTTTCAAAATTGCCCAAGAATATGTGCATGGGTTTATTCGAATTAAAGGGAGGCAAAAAGGATCAGCTTGCAGTGAAACCTTTCGTAAGGAAAATTTCAGAGACCTCACCCCAGGACACACACACACACACACACACACACACACACACACACACACACACACACACACACACACACACACACACACACACACACACACACACACACACAGGTTACCTTTTTACTTGCTTCAGTCCATCCTATAGGTGATCTCTTTCTTTTTTGCCCTCTCCGCCTGGCATTTTCCTCTCTACAAACACATTAGAACACCATTAGAGCTACAAATACAGTCACATCCAAACAATGCCTTGCCAAACATCAGTTCAAAATAGATTTTTTTGCTAAGACTAGCTAGCGCTAGCTAGCATTAGCTAACATGACCTAATTCTAAAAGTTGTCTTCAGCAAAATCCAAAAGCTATAGCTAATGCAACTACAAATGGAAATTCAGTCATATCCAATAATTTCCTTGTCAAACATCATTTCCAACTTGATTTGTATCATATTCTAAGACTAGTTACTGCTAACGTTAGCTAACATTAGCTATTTTTAAAAGTTGTCTTCAGCAGAATCCAAAAGTATGATGGACACTAACCATCTTGTTAACGGGTAACAGTATTTGATTTGGTACAATTCATTCATATTGAACATTACATGAGCAAGCTTACCTGATCGTATGGGTCCCAATTAAGGGTCCACAAATGAGATGTGTCCGGTACAGCAGTTGGTCTACCACCCGATGATCTCCCGGTCAACCAAAAATCAAAGGATTTCCTATCATATTTCCCGGTCAACTACGTATCAATGCATTTTCAATCATGTTTCCCGGTCAGCTATATATCAATGCATTTTCAATCATATTTCCCAGTCAACCAGCTATATATCAATGCATTTTCAATCATATTTCCCGGTCAACTATGTTGATGGCTTTTCAACAACAGGTCGTTTCACGGTCAACTCTAAATCAATGACTTTTCAACACATTGGCAATATCGCCTGGTAAACCAAATATCAATGCTTAATCAATCATAAAGATAACTATAGATCAATGTTTTTCCAATGTTGTTGCCATCAACATTAATAAAGTCAGGTTTCATCGATATGGTAATGGTGATTCAACATCTATTTTGCATTGAAATTTCAACATCTACCATAATGATGATTCAGATGAAAAATCAATATTTATTCAATGTTAGCTTGCTGTCTGGGATGGGTGACGATGACTGGAGGTGAAAGGGGAGGAGGAGGAGGGTTGCACGCTTTTCCTGAAATGACAACTGACAGCAGCAGAGAGAAGAACAGAATTAAAGCAGGGATGTCATGCTGTGATTGGGTCATGAAATTCATGGCCAAATCTGGTAGGTTTAACTGAAAAGTGACCGCCTCGAAACAGCTGATCAGTTTTAGGAAGAGAGAGAGGTGAATGAAGTTTAGAAGTCTTCCTGAAAGAATTTACGCTGAGCTTCATTTCTTTGAATCTGGAGAAAATCATCATGTCTGTCCTGTCCGAAAGCCTCCGTCTTCACAAGACAGTCAGGAAGCACTATCTGTCTCTTGACAGTGGTGAAGAGTGCCAGGTGACGTACATTTGGATGGATGAAGCAGGAGAAAATCTACAATGTAAAACCAGGACTCTGAACAAAAAACCAACAGGACTCAGAGGTACAGTAGACTGAAAGAATGGACACTGACTGTCATGTATGTATGGTCTTTGTAGTTATTTTTAAAGGGCTTTAGTTAGCATTGTTGATGTCTTTCACAATCCATGGATATTGTGCATGATGTGTTGCTGTTTCAGATATTGCAGAATGGACTGCGGTCTTTCTTGATTGTGGGACTTTAATCGAAGTCACTTTGGTCCCGGTGAAAATATTTCGAGATCCTTTCATTCTTGACCCCAATAAACTGGTGCTGTGTGAAGTGGTTGACAGCAACGGTGTGCCCAAAGGTAACATAGAACTCAACAGTGTCGGCTACATGTACAATATATACAGAGGACCCTATGAGGCCCATAGTTTAGATGATGATGAGACTGATTTTGAATTTTTTGTTTTACTTTTTCCACACAGGAAGTAATCAGCGTTCACAATGTGCTAAAGTCATGGAGGCAGTAAGAGAATTTCAGCCCTGGTTCGGGATGGAACAGGAGTACACACTGTTTGGTTTGGATGGACAGCCCTTTGGTTGGCCTCCTCAGGGATGCCCAGCAAACGGTGTGATTACAAATAGATATTTGAATATTGGATTGAACTACAAAAACATACTGTTTATTGAAAGTATTACAAAGCAATGTGCAATTTATTTTTATAGTTTGAAATGTAGTATGTAATAGTTGCAGTAACAGTTCAAATTCTTATAGTGATTTTAATTGTAACTGTTTTCTCACCAAATGTGTTGTGTGTGGTTTTATTCTTAGCGCACTGTGCTGTGGGCATTGACAAAGCATATGGGAGAGACATTTGTATCTGTCACTATAAAGCCTGTCTGTATGCTGGTGTAAGGATCTGTGGCACAAATGGAGAAGAATTAGCCTCCCAGGTATGAACAGCTGACTGTCCGTCTGGTTTTGAACTATTTGATCACCATATTTGCTAATAGAATAGTAAAATTGTAGCTCGTACATGTGAATTGAGATGAGGTTAAACTCTGTTACTGAGGGAAATGATACTGAACCGTATCAAGTTGAAAGCTGTTTTTTGTCTCATTAGTGGGAGTTCCAGGTCGGCCCATGTGAGGGTATTGAAATGGGGGATGATCTGTGGATGGCCCGCTACATTTTGCACCGTGTCTGTGAAGACTTTGGAGTTGTTGCCTCCTTGGATAGTAAACCCATCGAGGGCAACACTGGTACAGCAGGCTGTCACACCAACTTCAGCACCAAGGAAATGAGGAGCCCAGGGGGACTTCAGTAAGCTTAGTCCACTGAGTGACACACACCCAATAACCAAAATACACTTATCCTGTGCTTTTTTTAAATGCAAAGATAAAATATGTTCTTTGTGAATTTGCAGGTACATTAAAGATGCAATCACAAGGCTGAGCAAGCGTCACTCTCAGCACCTCCGTGTTTACGATGCACACGATGGCGCTGATAACATGAGTCGCCTCACCAGTCAACTCTCTACCTCCAGTTACAATGACTTCTCTACAGCAATAGCCTCTCGTACTGTTAGTGTTCGCATCCCTGGCCCCGTCAGTCGGATGGGCTGCGGGTACTTTGAGGACAGACGTCCTGCTTCCAACTGTGACCCTTACACTGTGACGAGAGCTTTGGTTGAAACCTGTCTGCTGGAAACTCCTGGGGAAGATGATGTGCAATAATGTATTACCAACTCATGTGCCTTTGTGAAATTTTTAATTAATCTGACTTATGTGCAAGTGCAAATGCAGAAGATTTGTGTTGCATGAATGATGAAACATTAAAAATAAGGTAAATTATAAATTGAGCTGACATCAGGCCTGCTTTGTCTTGCAGAAACATGCTAGGTCTAGTCAAGTTTATTTGTACACTTTGTAAACTTGAAAATGTAAATTTAAAGCAAACACAGTTCCCTAATGGAAAACAGACTGTTACAGTATATAACTGGCTCAAAGAATACATGGCCTTAGTAGGAATGGAGTAATTCATGGTAAAATAGCAATTACAAAAGTTGAAATACAAAATACTGTATGGCAAGCAGTTTATAATGCAACAACAGGGTTATCATAGGTAATAAGTTCAGGGAATGGGTCTAGTGAAATGAGTCCAATAACATAATGCCTATTATATAAAAAGCAGACATCTAAGAATATCTATTGTTCACAATAAGACCAATGTACCAGGTGAATGGGAGAGAGTCATCGGAAGGGAAGTGAGGCGTGATAGACGACATCATCTTGGATGACTTCTCATTTGTTAAATTAGCCCTTTTAGCTCCTCCTTTCTCAACTACACACCCTGTGACATTTATATTCAATTACATTTAGATAAATATATAAACAGATGTGTTTGCTAATATACAGTTCAATGTTATGCCATAGTTCTTCAGTTCTAATATCTATTTTCTTACTCCTTAAAAAGTATTCAAGTGTATTTGAATTATTTCTTATCTGCCTGATTTTATTTAGTCACAGTGCTGAAATGTAAAGCATTCTGTATCTTTAAAGGTGCTGTATAAATAAAAATGATTAATTACTGTAGTCTGATGTCGCCCTGTTAACAGCGCGTAAGCAGCCCAGTCCTTTATTCCAATAGAACCTCTAATGGTCCATTGAGTGGGAAGGAGAAATAGGACAAAGACACTGGTAAAAAAAAAACGGAATATCAAACAGTTATGGTGAATGAAAGTAAATTAACATAGACATAATTTAAAATTGCTTGACATGTTTGTCTTTGCTCAGATGTCAAACTTATCTCAGCGCTGCGCGTCACTGAGCAGTGAGTAGCCTACCAGCTGGTGCTGCCTGTGGTCCCAGTAAATCTGCTCTGCGCACGGAGAGCGACACAGATCAGTCCGACTGGAGAAAAACGAGCGCTCTCTAGGCTACTATTGCTTTTGTTTGTTTGGATTTCTTGTCGTTTTATTTTGACAAATGGCCGAGCGCACTGGAAGAGGCAATGAATAACACAACCGGCTTTGCGCTGGTCGGAGCCGGCAGCCGGGAGGAGTTACCGGCGTCCCGAGCTTTAACGGGCTGCGTCCTGGCGCTGCTTATCATTTGGACGCTTTTTGGCAACTTCACGGTGTGCGCAGCAGTTTATCGCTTCCGGCACCTGCGCGCCAAAGTAACCAACATCTTCATCGTGTCCCTGGCTCTGTCGGACCTCCTGGTCGCCGTGTTGGTGATGCCGTGGAAAGCTGTGGCTGAGGTTGCTGGTTACTGGCCGTTCGGAGGGTTCTGTAAAACGTGGCTGGCATGCGACATCATGTGCTCCACGGCCTCCATCCTCAACCTGTGCCTCATTAGTGTGGACCGATACTGGGCCATCTCCAGCCCTTTCCTCTATGAGAGGATTATGAACAAGAAGGTGGCCTCTGTTATGATCGGTGTGACCTGGGCAGTCTCCCTGGTCATCTCTTTCGTCCCCGTGCAGCTGAACTGGCACCGTGCGGAGATGGGTGATCTACATGGGGAGGATTTGACGCTTCTCGGTGTTGATGGGAGCTGTGACTCCAGCCTGAGCCGCACATACGCCATCTCCTCGTCCCTCATCAGTTTCTACATCCCCGTGGCTATCATGATTGTCACATACACTCGCATCTACCGGATAGCCCAGATGCAGATCCGGATGATATCCTCTCTGGAGCGGGCGGCGGAGCACGCGCAGAGTTGCCGCTCGGACGTACCTGAACTTTGTCCTCACCTGTTCACGAAAACCGGTGCCAACTCACACCAGCCTCATATCAGTCTTCATCCTGATTCTCAGCGCTCCAATCAGTCACACCGGGAGCTTAGAGTCTCCATCAGAAAAGAGACGAAAGTCCTCAAAACTCTGAGCATCATCATGGGTGTTTTTGTCTGCTGCTGGTTGCCATTCTTTGTCCTGAACTGCGCTCTGCCCTTCTGCACCGGACCAGAGGACCAGCGCGGCCCATACTGCGTCAGCGAAAAAACCTTTGATGTCTTTGTGTGGATCGGCTGGAGCAATTCGTCCCTCAACCCGGTCATCTATGCGTTGAACGCGGACTTCAGAGACGCCTTCCTGCGCTTGTTGCGCTGCCGCGGACGAGGCTGCTGCGCAGCGGTGAGCGCAGCGGTGGAGACGGTGATGGCGAGCAACGAGGCCGGAAACCTAAAGCAGGAGAGCCCACTGAAACTGGACGTCTCCTGTGCCATGAATACCAGGGGAAGCGAGGACAGCGGGAACACAACGGTAACTGTGTTTTATCACAGAGCGACTTCCTTGGAGCAGGTCACGGACACTGAGGAAAGTAACGACAAAGACAGACTGACTCAGATACCAATATAAGTGCCACCATATGCAAAGGATCAGGAAAAATATGCAAAGAAGGTGGATAGTGTGCGCATCCGACCCCAGTAGACCTATAGTACAGGGGCAGGAAATAAGCATTTAAGCACATGCAGTGAATTTAGCTACTCGCAGATCTTTAACATCTATGTGTACAAAAAGCAGCTGCATGTACAAAGATGTTCCACCTTAGGAGATCTGATGATGATAAAATAATAGAAAAACTGTGTTTTCATGAGCATGGTACATCTCTGGGAATAATTGTGTTGGGACCATACCTACTTTTTTTAATGGTGTGTGGGGCTACATACTGTATAGCTCATTTTTGTCCACATGATGTTTACCCAACAAAGACTTTGTAATCTAGTAGCCTAGTAATGTATTGCATTTTTGGGGGAACATTCAATGAGAGGACTACTTCTCTTTTTCCAGTAGCAATAACAATATCAACAGGTCCAGATCTATCATTTATTTTATGTAATCTTGCCTATCCGCAAGATTACATAAAATAAAAGAGGTGACTGGGGTTTACAATGTTTTTTCTGCAGTTACATCGATTGAAAAAGAAACTCAGAAGGAAATAAGTAATTTACGTTTTTCACCGGGCACTTATTTGAGTCCTTTTCTAAGAAACAGCTATACATGCCAAAACAAAAGAGAGTAAGGCAGACACTTGATTAGGTCAAAGTCTTGAATCAAGTTGGGATAGGTGTAATCATCTCTCCCCTCATTTATTTAGTTTTAGATTGATCTTGTACATGGATGATAAAACACCATCAAATAAAATGGTGAAGTAATATGACATATTTCAAAAGTATTTTCAGATTAAAGGTTACCACAAACAAGTCAAATATCTCACCCATTTTATTGTGAAAACACTGACATAGATTTACCACGTGCAGGCACTGAGGATGGGTATCGTTGGCCTTTCCCCATCATGGAGAGACAGGTCAGGATTTCTCTGAATCTCTAAAAATGGGATTATGTAACTAACTCACATTAGCACCTGTCAGCTGTGCATCTTGTATGGATGCACTGTGCACTCTGTTTCCCCCTTCTATCCCCTGGAAGAAACAAACATGAATAATTTGTAAAGGTTGTTCCTGTGAAAAATGCCCTGACCAGTGAGAATACAGAAGCTTTTTGCAGTGACAACTGGTCTCTATGATGCACTCTCTGCAGATTAACATCTGTTCATTTTTGTTTAATGAGACACCCTTGTTAGTGTTAAATATGAAAGCGGGTGTTACAGCCTCAAGGAGGTACAAACCTTAACAGAGCCAACAATATCCCATCCTAAGCAAATATTTTGGTGGTTGTGATTAAATTACTATTACAGGATTCCTCTCCAATTTCACTGAAAATGTATGTAGTTATCACATGTATTGTCTAGGCACCAGTGATAACATATTTGTTTATTCGGATTATGCAGGAGTGAGAAAACACATAGATGGTACAGGATGCTATAACTGTTTGCAGAGGGGAAGCGTGTGCAGACTTTTGCTGTTCGCTGTGTAATGGGCATGTAACCTACATAGGACATCCATCAGCTGTAGGCTTCTCTAACTAATGTAAGAATAGTCACCATACCAAAGAGGATTAATAAAACATAGGTCAAATACATTTTTAAAAACGTGTCTCCCTTTGCAGTCGTTGCATGCAGGGTACTGAGTGAGAAAAGTCATTACAGGCCTGCCTGAAGTGTGGGGTCCTTTCTCTAAGGAATGATAAAGTGATTACATCTGTTAATAATAACTGACTAATGGCTGTCCTTGTTTTTATTCTTCCTTCGTTTCATTCTCATGTCACACGAAAAGGACCCCGAAGTAGGTTGTGTTGGTCAGGGGCAGACCCGTCGCCAGACCTAAGTCTTAAGGGGGGCATATGAAATGCATGGGAGGGCACAATTATTATTAGCCTACAGTAGGCCTACGTATATTTATAACAATCAATTTGCATATAATCGCATACTCTATTCCCGCAGCACGTAATCATCACGTTAAACATAACCAACAGCAATATGACCAGGCAGCCTATAGCCTACACCACATTACACAGAAGCAATTTTATGAATATCCATAAAACACTTGACTATACAACGTATTAGATGTAACACCAGAAGCATCTCTCAAACATTGCATTTTAAAGCAGTCAACAGAGGGATATTGCCATCTCACACACTCTCTCTCTCTCTCTCTCTCTCTCTCTCTCTCTCTCTCTCTCTCTCTCTCTCTCTCTCTCTCTCTCTCTCTCTCTCTCTCTCTCTCTCTCTCTCTCTCTCTCTCTCTCTCTCTACCGGTACTTTGAGTGGAGGCAGCGCTCTCTCCAGTCCCTCCTGTCAGTACAGCTTATTAAACCCTTGCCTGTTTCTATTGCATGTTTCCAATCATTAACTCCCTTAAGATCTGAATTTCCTGCAGGCATAACAAAATGCGGAGTCCTTTTCCACCGAGTATTCAAACCAGTTCCTGTTCAAATACCAGCGAGAGGAAAATTATCGTTTTTTTTTAACCAAACATTTTGACTGGATATTTCCTCAACACAACCTGTTTGGGTTTGTCCGTACCGAGGTCACTCACACCCGCTGATTCAACAGGCAGTCGTGGCCCAAATGCTGTCCCAGTCGCGGTTGCACTTGACCTGCAGGTCCTGCGAGGCCCAGGGTCGGGCTCCACGCATGGATGTATGGCTCCACGGAGCTACTAGCATCAGGCTCAGACTGTCATCCAGGGTCCTTCTCCAACTAGGCTACAACATCAGGAGGCGTTGGTGTCGTATCCAATTTGACAGAGGAGACTGGTGAGCTTTTCAACCACTATGGATATCCATGACGAACTGAAGCAAATAAGCCGGCGAAAACTCATCCAGCTTTCAAAAATGTGTGGTAACTGTTGAGCGGCTACACTGACGTAGGCTACGTCACGTACGTAGCCTAACTTTCGTTTAGTAAGGCCGTGATAGGCTTTTGCAGTGTAGATTCCCATCAATCAAACAAAATCACACCATTGTTTCTTTATATTGTTTATGTTTTAAAGAATGCAACATTAATGCAACACAAAATTAGCAACTATGATAATATAAAATCAAAGTAATTTTTTAAGAGATCTGTAGGCCTACCTCAAGTGGGGGGGCACAAGCATTTTTGGGGGCGGGCCCGGCCCCTATGGCCCGCCCATAGCGACGGGTGTGGTCAGTGGGGACTTTTAATGGGCCACACCTGCCAACCTTGAATGTGTGAGAGTTAAATTAGTCATCGAGGCTGCAGGCAGGACAGAAAGATAGTTTCAGAAGGAGCTGTTACTCGATTTGTGTACTTCCGGTGACATCCAGCAAAGGTAATGTAACTACTGGTCTAAAGTCTCAGCATACCGTATTGAAGAGTTTTTTAACACTTCCTATTATAATATGCATAGATATTGACTGGTGGATTAGCTTTGACTCCCCATGCACTTTTCCTTATAATTCCTTTCGGTCTCTTTGGGGAAATTGGATCAGCAAGTAGACACTGCAGACTCTGACCCTGGTTTGAGTACCAGTCTGGACTGGCCCTTTTTTGTGGCGCTTTCTTCCAGACTTTCTCTGGCATTCTACGTATTTGACTTTTTTATGACTTTTTTCAACATACTATACCAGTGGTGGCAAACCTGTGGCTCTTGAGCCGTTTGTGGCTCTTTGCCTGCTCCTTTGAGGCTCTTACTGTGTGGCTGGGGGGCTGTGTTATTGTTTTTTTTTTTTACTTTTTGAAACATTTCAGGTAAGTTTTAAAAAAACGCATTTGAATGCATCTGCTAATATATTTGCCAATTATTTAAAAAATAATGCAGCAGAGTTTTGAGGTCAGATTCTGCAACCTGAGGAGAAAAAGCGGCCACAGTTCACCTTCCTCATTAACCCTTTCACTGCTGAATCAGATTGTTTGAAAGCCCCTCTAGTGACCCAACAAGTGAAAGAGTTTGTTCGAGTGGCCACAAATGAGTTCAAGCAAGACCTGAAAAGGATTGTGGATAACAAAGACGATGAAAGATGAAACTGCTATTTATTATGACTGTCATTAGATCTGGAAGTCACTGTTGCTGTTGTAGCATGGACGTGCATGTGTTGTGTAGCTTTTTGTTATGGTGCGTTTTTTTGTGGCTCTTTATGCTGAACTGGTTGGCCACCCCTGTACTATACTATGACTTTTTGTATCACTTTTTTGACATACTATACTATGACTTTTTTGCCTTTTTTGGACATTTTATAATATGACTGTTTTCAATGTAGTTTATTTGGTAGCACAGTTCAGTGCTTTCCACTGCTCCAACAAGCACCAAAAGGTAGGCACTGCATACCCTGACCCAGGTTTGATTCCCAGGCCCAGCATGTTTGACATACTATACTGTGACTTTTTTATGACTTCTTTCAACATAAGAAGTAAATTGACATACTATACTTTTGAAGATTATTTTTTGGGCTTTTCCGCCTTTTTTTTAATTGATAGGACAGTTAGGTGAGAAAGGTGAGAGAGAGGGGGCAGACATGCAGGAAATCGTCGCAGGTCGAATTCTAACCCTGGACCTTTGGCGTCAAGGCATAAACCTCTCAGTATGCGCCTGCTCCACCCACCGACCCAACCCGGCCACATATACAATGACTTTTTCATTACTTTTTTCGACCTGAGTTAATTGGTGGGATGGTGGCTAGCATCAGAGTGGGCACTGC
This sequence comes from Gymnocephalus cernua, assembly GCA_023631565.1. Classification (NCBI taxonomy): domain Eukaryota; kingdom Metazoa; phylum Chordata; class Actinopteri; order Perciformes; family Percidae; genus Gymnocephalus; species Gymnocephalus cernua. Next base: position 23,108,451 of record CM042427.1, on the reverse strand, counting down.
AGACTCTCACCCAGGTTTGATTCCCAGACTGGGCTGGGTCTTTTTTGTGGAGTTTGCATGTTCTTCCAGACTTTCTTTGACATAATATTTGACTTTTTATGAATTTTTTCGACATGCTTTACTATTTTTTTTCCATCACTTTTTTGGACATTCTATACTATGACTTTTTTATCACTTTTTTGACATACCATACTATGACGTTTTTCACCATGCTATATACCATGACTTTTTCATCACTTTTTTATACTATGCTGTCACTTTTTTCAACATAAGTTATTTGGTGGGATGGTGAGAACCCTGAGTGAGAGTCTGCAGTGCCTACTTTCAGGTGCTAGCCACCAAATAGGCACTGCAGGATTCGTAAGTTAATATCGTTTGAATTTTCCCAATTTGAAATTGTTGGACATTTGTAAATTTGTAAGTTGAAATAGATGTTGGAAATTGGCAAGTGTATTGACTTACACAAATGAAACCACATCCATTCTTCTTAAACACTCCTGTGTGGCATACCTGAGGCGGGGTTTGAACTTACGTCTCCCAGTTGTCGGTCAGCTTCCTTCCCCATCGGTCCATCTCTGGAGCTGATTAACACAAAGATCCAAAGAGAAAGAAGAAACTTCACCAACCTGGTGAAGTTTCTTCTTTGGTTTTTTTTTTTTTTGAGATACTATCCTCTGACCTTTTTCAACATACCATAATATGAGTTTTTAATGGCTTTTTTCAACCTACAATACCATGACTGTTTTCAATTTATTGTATGTTATTAATTCCCACTTCCCGCTTTTTTGTTGAGTTTGCATGTTCTTCCAGACTTTTCAACATATAATACTATGACTTTTTTTTTAATCACTTTTTGTCGACAAACTATACTAAACTATACAGATTTTTTAACATAACGTACTATGACTTTTTAATGCATTTTTCCGACATACTATTCTATGACTGTTTTCAACATGATTTATTTGATGGGATGGTGGCTAGTGCCTGAAAGTAGGTACTGCAGACTGTCACCCTTGGTAAGATCCCCAGTCTGGGCTTGGCCTTTTTTTTGTGGAGTTTGCATGTTCTTCCAGACTTTCTTCGACATACTATACTATGACTTCTTTCACATACCATACCATGACTTTTTTTAATGCCTTTTTCGAAAAACTATGCTATGACCTTTTGACTTTTTTCAATATACTATACTATGACTTCTGCATTACTTTTGTCAACTTACTTTACTATGACTTTTTATCACTTTTTTTCAGCACACTATAAAAGTCAATAAAGTATGTCAAAATAAGCAATTTTTGACATGCTTTATTGACTTTTTTTACCACTTTTTTTGACATACTGTAATATGTAATTATGTCGCTTTTGACATTCTATACTATGACTTTTTCATGAACTTTTTCGAGAAACTAGATACTATGACTTTTTATCACATTATTCAATATACTATACCATTACTTTTAGATGACTTTTTTCAACACACCTACTATGACTTTTCAACATGCTATACTATGAGTTTTCTCTTTTTTTTTTAACTTAAAATGTTCCACTTTTATTTAATACTTTTTATTATCACTCTTAAAACAAGCTGCACACAGAAATACACACACATGGAGTGGAACTGGCACATCTCCAGCTACCAGTCCACACTCCACACTTTGGTCCGTATGGGGACTTGAACCACGACCCTCTGGTTCCTAACCCTAGTCAATTTATTAAAATCAAGTTAATTCTATATGCCACTTATAAAATATACAGCTTCAGAGGTCATGTGGATGTGGAGTTGAATTATTAGTGAACGCCTCTTACAGTGTCCGTCTAACCTCTAAAAATAGATGAGAGAGACACACTGAGAGAAAAATAGAAGTCGTGGTTTGTGTCTTACTGGTCAGAAAAATGCCCTGATACATTTAAGAGGAAAGTGAAATCCAGTGCAAATCAGAATCACTAAATTGTAAAAGAGGATTTGAATTTAATATAATAACACACAAAACTGAGAAATAAAAAATCACATTATGATTGGTCAAACAAGGACATTCTGGATACATTACCAGTGGTGAAAGTAACTAAGTACATTCATGTGTTGTGCTGTACTTAAGTACAATTTTCACCAGCTAGTATATAAAGAAATTAAAATTAGCTTAGAGCTTAGATTACACCTTAATGTAATCCAATACTATGTATTGTTCTAAAAATGGCTGTGTAATAAGTAATTTTACGTTTGATACTGTACTTCAAGGATATTTTTATGCTACCACTTTTGTACTTTTACTTAAGTAAAGTTTTTAATGCAGGGTTTTTACTTGTAACTAACTACTACTTGTAAGGAGTGTTTCTGCACTGTGGTATTGATGATTTTTACTTGAGTAAAAGATCTGAGTTATTCTTTATTCTTTGTTTACAACAGAGGAGAGCATGTTGTTTTGAAGAGTCCACAATTTCGCAACAGTAAAAATAACATCCAACCACAGTAAATGTTTAACTGTCTGTCAGCTCGACTAAAACTGTAAACTTTGCTCTCACAAGAGTCACACGACCATAACAAATATATATTTTATGCCTCATGGTTTGTCAATTAAAAAAAAAGATCCTGTTACAACTACAAAGTGGAGGTCTTTCAGAATTTACATCACAAGTGAATTTGCAGTTTTATCGGAGGAAACGGCTACGGTTGACTAATTTTTGTTCAGGTTTTTGATGAAAATTTTCAGTTGAGAGTACGGTAAGAACTGTTTCTTCACAGTCCCTGAATGTTGTCTCTGTTGCTTTACTGACTACAAATGACACTTGCACATATACATACTGTATGTATTTCAGGCTTTCAGAAAATAGTCCAGCAATTATGGAAATCTATTTTTGAAATTCATCTTCATTATACTGCTTTTGGTTTTAATTCTCACATTTACATAAAAACTAATCAAAGTTCAGCTTAATTTCACACTTGATTTCATAAATATATGAGGCAAAGAGGCTTAGCTGTGTTGTCAGCAAGGAACAAAACTTATAATTTTCTAACTTGTCGGACCCACAGAATATTAGTATTATTAAAATATTATTAATATTACAACCTACTGTATTGTATTTACTGTAGCTCTATTAACGTAATGTAATGTAATTATCTATAGTGGAAGATCTATATCAAACTGTTTGAGTATAAGAGATTTTGGATATTTATGAGAAAGAAATGCATGAATGTGACATTAAGTTTTCTCATAGAAATATAGTTTGACATGATCTATTAGTGTTTGGATATCGTTTTAATAGTATGATTGGATAATTATAAGACATTTGCTGAATCTTAAAACCCATTTGTAAGCATATCTATCTATCTATCTATCTATCTATCTATCTATCTATCTATCTATCTATCTATCTATCTATCTATCTATCTATCTATCTATCTATCTATCTATCTATCTATCTATCTATCTATCTATCTATCTATCTATCTATCTATCTATCTATCTATCTATCTATCTATCTATCTATCTATCTATCTATCTATCTATCTATCTATCTATCTATCTATCTATCTATCTATCTATCTATCTATCTATCACAACTTACTAATGAAGGGTTGTGTAAGGCAATGATTCCCAACCTGGGGTACGTGTAACTTTGAAATTATGATTTGATAAAAAACAATATATCAACATATTAAGTCAACTGTAACACCTCAACTCTAGATGTCGCAGTTATGTAAGAGAAAACTAGTTAGCAAGTGAGCACAGAAGTTTTAACAGGTAGCTAATAGTAATGGCTAAACAGTTCAAATGATTAGTTGGAAGTACTGGATAAATGGTTGTAACTGTTGTTTACAGTAAAAGTAACTTTAGTGGATAAATGGTCAAATATTCAGCTTCATTCTAAGTAGTAATAACCTAGTAGGCTATTAGTATGATTGCTGACCAAACCCACCGTAATACTGATGGTTCAATTGTATGAGAAACAATATCCACTTTTATATGAATAGTGTCATACATTTGAAAAATATAGTGGGAATCGATGAAGGGGTACGTGAGTTCATCTGACAGGGCTGTGGGGGTACATCAGACCCAAAGGGTTGGGAACCACTGGTGTAAGTTATAACACATGGCGTATTTCACATTTTTTAATATATGTATATGTTTCTTTACAGCAATGTTACACCACACAGTTTTGCTTTTAGTGGTTTTGGTGGCAGTGGATCATGTATCCTATGCTCATCGTACAACCCTTTCCCTTTTTGAAGCTGATCATTCTTCAATAACAGGTAAAGGAAATAGAAAAACACACATATATACAAATTCATATTATGCTCTTGCAGTACTTTCCCACAGCACTGCTGTCTCCTTTTCATATTTTAACAAATTTGGCTTCATTTTCAGCAAATGAGAAGCACACGGTCACAGAAGCCACAGAGGATGTTAAGAAGACTCAAACCCTCACCATGACAAACTTTGATCATTTGGAAAAATTAAGGAAGAGGTCCACATATGTTGCAAGGAGCTGTAAAGAGACCAGGGACAGATATAACGAACAAGAAGGTGTTTCTTCTGACAATACTTTTAAACTTAACAGATGGTATTGATCAACATTCTTTCATTACAGTAATTCAAAGTGTTGCAACCCTCTGAAAATAAAGATATTTTGTAATATTTCCAGATGGATTGTACTACCTAACCACTGCTAATGGCATGGTCTATCAGACCTTCTGTGATATGACCACTGCGGGAGGCGGCTGGACGCTGGTGGCGAGCGTCCATGAGAACAGCGTTTATGGAAGGTGCACAGTGGGCGATCGCTGGTCGAGCCAGCAGGGCAACAATGCTGAACTTCCTGATGGAGACGGGAACTGGTCCAACAGAAACACCTTTGGAGCAGCAGAGGGCGCCACCTCGGATGATTTGAAGGTACAACTTGATGTGGTGGAAAGTAAGAGTAAACGTGCATTTACACTGTACTGCATTTAAGTAAAATTTTCAGGTAGGCTACGTTTGCATCTATTTTCTACTTTCTACTTCAACTCCAGTACAATTCAGATGGGAATATGTTACTAATTAATTTCAGATTTAAATTTTACATTAAAAACACATGATAAAATTATAAAATACAACAAGTCTATAGTCTTGTCATGTTTGAGATATCTCCCCTTCTCACATGGATCCACTTCTGTTGATCCAATGATGCAATATCCCCCCCCCAAAAAAAATATTAAAGGGCCAAATATGAATACATAAATGTATGTGTAGCAAAACTCTTTAGTTTTTTCTTTTCTCAAAAATACTTTTACTTTAGATACTTTAAGTAAATTGTGCTGACACTATTGTACTTTTACAGCTGATACTATAATGAAGCTGATAATACAGTACTCCTATAATGTTTCTTAAGTATAGGGTTTTGAATGCAGGACCTTTACTTGTAATGGAGTATTTTTACATTGTTTTGTTGGTAATTGAAGTAAAGAATCTGAGTACTTAATCCATCACTGCAGGAATATTGTACACAAATGTATTCATTCTCCCTCTCTCTTGCATTAGTAGATCTGATACCTGGATAAGTACACAAACACAGCCTTTGTTCACACTACCCTCCCACTGCTTCCATAGATGAACAGTAAAGAGAATTTTGAGGTCTATTTAATTTTTGAGAAACTTAAAGACCCTGCATACTCACACAGGTGTTTTTGATTACTCTGGATAATTAGACCCCTCAAGTTAAAGTTGGGAGGAGCTATGCAGGAAATTATGTGATATTACCAAACTAACTGAACCAATAAATGCAACTTTCACAGAATCCAGGTTACTATGATATAGTAGCAGAGGACATGTCTGTGTGGCACGTTCCCAACAACATTCCACTGGAACACTGGAAGCTGGCAGCCATCCTCCGCTACCACACTGACAACCGCTTCCTCAGCCTGTATGGAGGGAACCTCTTTCAGCTCTTCAAGGTAATGTGAAGCTATGTTAAATTACTGTGGTAGAAAGTTAAGGACATTTATTCAAGTACTGTACTTAAATAGGTACTTGAGTATTTCTATTTTCTTAATATTGTACTTTTTACTCCACTACACATATTTGACAGCGGGAGTTATAGTTACTTTGCAGATTAAAATTAGTAATAGGCCTACTAAATATAATTAACATATAAATATTTATTATATAATATTTTTACTTTGGGTAGGCTACTTTAGTACATATTTGGTTTCTAATACTTTTGTAGTGCTACTTTCACATAAGTACAATTTTGAATGCATGACTTTTTAAGGTTAAAGGTATAGACTTTGTAACAGATAACACCCGACTGCACGCGGGGGCTAAGAGTCACCCTCCGCGGAATCCATAAAGCTACTGGAACGTATTTTGAGATTACAGTATCCCACTTATTCTATGACCACTTGCCAACAAAATACCATATGTAACCAAATCAAAATATTAGTCATTAATTTACACATACATTCAATATCATTTCTAGGCAACATCCAGCTAAACAAGAAAGGGTTCAAAAAATGTTGGTCGACTTAAAAAGAAATCCTGAAAAGATGCATTACTCGCACAAGTTTGGCCGTAGGATGAATTGGGTTTATTCCATAGACAGTATATAAAATGGACACAGCGATCCCGCTGTTTTTGACGGAGACAAGTGAAGCCTCTTACCAGTACTTTTCCGGTGATGGGAAAGTGTTACTGAGCGTTACTGCGCAGCTGCAAACTTAGCTTCCCGCCGCCGATGTTACGTGAACAACGTCTCTGAACGTTGTAAGTCTTCTGGTAGCTGTGCCAAGAGAAATCTCAATCATTCCCAATCTTGCAGAGACAGTGTAGGTAAGGAGATAACATAGGCACAGGCTAATTATTGCTAACTAAAATGCTAGTTAACATTAGTAATTAAACTAAACAGCTAATGTACGTCGAAACTGCCTGCGAGCTTCTCCTGTACTATACGGTAATTCCTCTACAATGCGACAGTAAGTCACGTGGTTATGACACAATCGTTAGCCTATTTTTATAAAAACGTCTGCTACGGAGCCATAACGTGAGGTACAAGGTAATGTAGCCTTGTGTACATTGTCGTATTTCTTAAGAAATAAACAACGGACAAATCAAGTCTTTTAAACGCTTCAGATGTAAAGTTATTGGCTGTCAAAGTGACGCCAAAATGAATGGCAGTCAATGGGATGCTAACGGGGGTGATGGGAACAGGGCTAGCAAAATGGCGCCATCGCAGCTTCGCTCTGAGGAGAGAAGCCTGCCCCCTTGGTTTATTCACATTACTCGCGCAATATGCATTGGAGAAGAGGAGGAACTTTTTCCACTATTTCCTTCCGTCATCAACCTTGACCGAAATAACCACTATTGCTGCTTTGTACCGGTTGTGGATGTCCCAGAAGCGCCCAGATACGTAAACGCCGTCGTGTCTGGGTTCATCTAGAGGCGCACACAGCTTGTTGAATTTTACCGCCCACAGAAGGCTACAATCATTCTTTCCTCCACTTCTGACTCAACTACTTTATGATGTCAACAACGTCAGGAGAATGTCAACGCTGACAGGCTTTTGTGACACAGCGGCACATACGTTTACCTGTGCGAAATTCGTGACTCTTTGTATTGACTTTGTAAGTAATCGCGCTTTGAACCGTTAACTGTCTAGCGTTGATCACACAATTAGAAATTTACTTTACGGTTTGGGTGCCCACATTCACACAAATCAAACTCATTTGATATGTAATTTCCGTGGTTGTCATTAAAAAGCTATTAATTATTATTGTTGGTGGTGGTTACACAAATAACCCCTGCCCCAAACTCTTCAGCTTATCCTCACTGTTACTAACTTTAACTACAGTTTATTTTATATGGAACTGCGATCAAATGTCATAGGTTACTAAAAGTTAATTAGAACTTTCCAGCCAATCAGAATTAAGAACTCTCAGTGGCCATGGTATATGACAGTAATACATTCTTCCAGCAATATCCAGTGAGATACAACGTTGGCTCCTGCAGCAACAAAGGGCCAGCTATTCCCATTGTGTACGACCACGGAGACAGAGAGTCGACCAGAATGTTATATGGACCCAATCCTAGAGGTAAACAGCTCCTGTAGGAGGGAAAGGAAGATCATATAGAGCTTCCTCAACATTATGGATATGTGTGGATATCAATCTGGATTGGTGCTTAATTAATTAACTCATAATTTACAAATGTCATCACATTTTCCAAAATAGTTAGGCTACTGTATACATTTACTACAAAAACAAATGGATTAAATATTCAATTAAAGGAGAACTCCGGCCAATTTTTACATTAATCTTGCTAAATATAACTATGCGAGACCTGTCTATAGCAAAAACAGTTAGCGCAACAGCAGCTACCTAGACGGAGCTGCTGCAGCTAATGCCCACTGCTCCCACTTAGCTAAACGGCAGTTATGGGGGCATAAATGAAATGGTGCCTTTGTGTATCTTAACAGACACAAACTGCAATTAAAATGTCTGTGTAACATGAACAGGGCCCTTACATGACAACAAGATGCATTTTCAACATTCACCTACCCTATTGCTAGCTAGCTAGCTGTCGTCTGGGACGAGAGTGTTCAGTCAGGCTTTAGTAATAATCATAATGCAGCAGTCCCGTGTGTATTTGTAGCATATATATGGATATATATGCTATATATCCATTTTGTGTGCGATCCATCTGGCGTTGGAGAGTAGTATTCTCTGCCGACAACAATCACGAGAGCGCCCGCTGGTCTGGAAGATGTCCTCCGGAGGACCGGTGATGCCTTCGCGGCACAACACCCACACGAACACCACCAGTTGCCGGAAATGCGTGATCTTGGAGCAGCTGCTTCATCTGCCTGTTGCCCCTCTGTCTGTCTGGTTCTTTCCAACTCTTGTGAGGCCAGTTCTTCGTCTGTATACTCGGGTTCGAATAAATAAGGACAACCATCAAACTCAAAAGCCTCTTCCATATGTTCAATATCTTCTTCGATATTCACCATAGTTACGTTACTCCAAGCTTCTTCTCTTGTGAACACCTCCGCTCTTCACTCTACACTGTATGCTCCTTCGACCTACACTGTTATTTATTTTGCTACAACTGAATTTACACAGGACTTCAGCACGAGACTGCTGCTAGCCGTCTGTTAGTGTTTTACTGAACAAGGCACAGGCATAATTCTGCCCGTTTCCATGTAGTTACATAGTCAATAATATGCTCATAACCACTACAGCGCTCAATTCCTATTTTTGAGGGGAAATAAACCAAAAAAGAAATCACCGCGAATGCATCACCGGTCCGCAGGAGGACAGCCACGACCAGCGGGCGCTCTCGCGATTGTTGTTGGCGCGGCAAGCGAGGACTGCGGGCAGGAAGCAGAAGCAAGGCCGCCGGTCGGACACTACCACAACGATCCCCACGGCAGAGAATACTACTCTCCAACGCCAGATGGATCGCACACAAAATGGATATATATATATCATATATATCCATATATATGCTACAAGTACACACGGGACTGCTGCACGATTATTATTACTGAAGCCTGACTGAACACTCTCGTCCTAGACGACAGCTAGCTAGCTAGCAGCTAACAGGGTAGGTGAATGTTGAAAATGCATCTTGTTGTTATGTAAGGGCCCTGTTCATGTTACACAGACATTTTAATTGCATTTTGTGTCTGTTAAGATCCACAAAGGCACTATTTCATTTATGCCCCCATAACTGCCGTTTAGCTAAGTGGGAGCGGTGGGCATTGTCTGCAGCAGCTCCGTCTAGGTAGCTGCTGTTGCGCTAACTGTTTTTGCTATAGACAGGTCTCGCATAGTTATATTTAGCAAGATTAACGTAAAAATTATGAAATGGTTAAATCAACTAAACTAAATTCATCCTGCTGTAATCAAGTTGTGTTCTTTTTGTTTATATGAAAGGGGAGTTTGAACCAGGTTTCATCACATTTAGAGCAATAAACAATGAGCGTGCAGCCATGGCTATCTGCTCCGGGGTCAAGCCAATCACTGGATGCAACACTGAACACGTGAGTCCATCATCGCACTTCTGCTGTCTGTCAAAAAACACAGCAAATTAAACAGTGTAATAATATGGTTGTGTGTGTGTGTGTGTGTGTGTGTGTGTGTGTGTGTGTCTCCAGTACTGTATAGGAGGAGGTGGATATTTCCACCCTGACCAGTGTGGGGACTTCCCATCATTTGACTGGGACAGACTGGGAAGGGAGCAAGGCTGGAGCGCTTCCAAAGAGATGACTGAGTCTGCTGTTTTACTGTTCTACCGCTGAGAGGGTTATTTGTACATATAGCTTGTGATGTATTAAAGATTTGAGTATTATGGCATGTCACTCTGGTCAACCATCACAGTTGTAGACAAATAGATTTCAGTTCAGGTGAAGTCAGGTTAATTTGTAAAGCTCCTAATCACATTGTGTCTAAATTTACATAGCAGGAGCCTTGGGTTTCTGCTTGTGTTGTTCATAAAGATCTAATATTACAGTAAACAGTCTTTTGTAATTAAGTCGCACACCAGCAGATGGCGCTATAAAACTGCATATTAAAATGAATTAAACTTTGGCGTTTTTTTGAGTATTTATTGAGAGAAAATGCTACAAAGGTCTCCAGCGGGACATCTTAACCTTCAACCTAAGGTATTAGGCCAAGGTCATGGGTTGGCCAAATTCTCTGGGCAGGTAAAGTAGAGAAAGGGGAGGTAACCTTGCTCCTTATGGCTTTATAAGGGGAAAGATTCCAGATTGGCCCATCTGAGCTTTCATCTTCTCAAAGGCAGAGCAGGATACTCAGGGCTCGGTTTACACCTATAGAAAAACAGAAAACACAGCAAATTAAACAGTGTAATAATACAGTTGTTATTGTCTGTGTCTGTGTCTCCAGTAAAAAAAAAGCTTTAATATATAATAAAAGCACTGTCTCACAGGCAATTACAATGAAAGGTAAACACATGGTTGTAAAGGGAAATCAAATAACTGAATACATTCAATAAAATAATTATTTGGATGAGTAACCAACAATTCTAAAGATCCTGAGCGATCCTGAGGATTTGTGAGGCTTGGAGTTGGACCCAAAAATGCAGAGTTAGCGACAAGGAGGCAGCAGGCAGAGTAAAAAGATGTATTAAACAAAAAGGCTTACAACAGAAGGTGTCCTGAGGCAGGCAAGCAGGAAAAAGGAAGTCCAAAACAAAATCCAAAAACTACTTGAAAAAACAGAAGACACAGAAGGGAAAAACCACACGGAAGGAAAAACCACAAGGAAGGCGCGAAACAGGGACCGACACAGGGAGTGTCGACGATGAACAGACAAGAGACAAAGAAAGCACAGAGACTAAATACACAAGGTAACGAGGGTAGTAACGAGAGACAGGTGACACGAGGGCTGCTGAACAGGTGAAACACATCAGGGCAGGGGAGACAATCACATAGGTAGGAAAACACAAGACAGGAAGTAATTCAAGACACGACATAGAGAAACAGATTCTACAAAGTAAAACAGGAAACTGAGCCATAAAACATACACACAGATGGAACATGGTAAAACAGAGAATACAGAAACACATGAGACAGTAAACAAAAGGAAACATATTGTGAAAACCACAACCATGACACTCAGGAGCATATGTTGGCAATGCCCCTTTAGTACAGTATATTAGGACACATAAAATGTTATATCCTTATTTATATTCTCCATTTTTGTTTTCACTAGTGGGACACAAAGAAGACATACTGTACTTGCAACATGGTACCAGTAACCATTGTCCCTATAATCCTTTTGTATAATATGAGAATTTATGGCAGTTAGTAAGTGCAGACAGGATGTTTTATGAAACAATGAGTTACAAGATAACAGTGGACTTTGGGATCATTATGACTATATTTCAGTCTGTTTTCATTCAATAGTTTCCTTGTCAGAGTGCTGTAATAATGCAATAAAGTTGATAAAATATTAAAAAGAAATTGCACTTTGAGTGTTGAGATATCAACAAAGACTGATAAGCAAGGACATATAGTTGTGAGGATCAAGAATGGGCAACAAGAAATCTCACAGCGATCAACACAGGTAGGATATAGAGTAGATATTTTGTTACAAAAATAGGTGCACTGGGGACTGGTTTATGACAACTTAGTAATTAAGTGCTGTTCAGCCTTAATGTACTGTTGGAGTTATGTGGATGAATGTACCTGTCTCCTCATCTTTTACTTTATATTTCTGCTTGTCCTGAAATCTGTCAGACCTTTAACTTTTTGTCTTAAACCTTTCAATAGTGTAAAGCTGGAAAGAACATTGACACAATTTAACAGTGGGAGAATGGAGCTCTGGCAGATTTCTGATTTTGATAGATTTGTTAGGTTTTAATTACTTTGTGTTTGTATGGGATCACATACTCTATACTAATAGGTACAACTATGCTTCTTTGATGTTTAAATGCATTTTTTTGTTTCTTTTCACAGACATGTTATACATCATACATTTGTTTTTGGTGGTTTTGGTGTTAGTGGAAGATGCTTCATTTACAAATACTACTTTACAAATAGGTAAAAAAACAACAACACGTACATACAAGAAATATGTTATATAACTCTTATTTTAAAAAAATGTGTCTTTATTTTCAGTAAATGAAGACGCCATCAGGGATGTTGAGACGAATCAGAACCTCACCAGGACAATCTTTGAACGCTTGGAGGAATTGAGCAACAGGTCCAGATATGTTGCAAGGAGCTGTAAAGAGATCAAGGACAGATATAATGAGCAAGAAGGTATGCAGGCCCATCCTGTGGGAGATGTTTCTTTATGCTAGAGGCCAAGGACCTGTTACAAGATAGAGAATATATGGGGGACCCCCTCATATATGTCCCTCTTTGATGTAGTCTATTTTTTACACATATGGTCTTAGTAATGTGAAAGACCAATACAAGAGAAATGTATAAGAAATATACTAGACATGTATTAAACATATTTGCAGATTATAGGAATTATAGATTTCTTAGATTAGCAAATAATCTGTGATATGATTTTAATCTGTAGATTAAACAACATTCAGATATTATTTGTTTCTACTGTATGAAGCCCTTCGAAAAAAAAGGTTTTATCATAATAATCTGAAAACTTTTCACCCTACTTTAAGAATCACTGATCTATGCAATACTTAGGCATATTTCTTATTAATTCAATGTGTTGCACTGCCCTCAAGCACATGTACTACCTGACCACTGCTAATGGCAGACCTTCTGTGATATGACCACTGCGGGAGGCGGCTGGACGCTGGTGGCGAGTGTCCATGAGAACAGTGTTTATGGAAGGTGCACAGTGGGCGATCGCTGGTCGAGCCAGCAGGGCAACAATGCTGAACGTCCAGATGGAGACGGGAACTGGTCCAACAGAAACACCTTTGGAGCAGCAGAGAGCGCCATCTCGGATGATTTTAAGGTACACAGGGGCCAAGGCACAGACGTGCTGCAGTAGTATTCTCTCTTGTGGGCCATTGACTCACATTGCTGAATGGGATGTCATGTAAAGAATGTAGGTATTTATTAAATATTTGAAGAATAAATAAGAAAACATTTTTCCAACATGAACTATTAAATAATTAAAGTATAGTGCGTAGTTTCTGTCGCCCCCATGTGGATATCTAAGTAATGACAACACCACTGTTGCATTCTAATGACACAAGCTGTCAATCGTGCTCCGCCCCCACCCCTCCTCCACAGTTACTTGTAGCCAAGGAGGACACGGAGGATTAAAAAAACATGATGGACTCTTCAGAAGAGGAAATTATCTTCACTTAAGTTTCTGCATGTGAAAATTGCCAGACGACACCATTTTCTAAACATAGCCATACTGAGAAATACAGAGTGTTTTGTGAAGCTGATAGTTTTAGTTATTTGTTATAATAATTAATGTCCATTACATTCAAGCCATTGCTAAATGAGTTTGATACAAAGCTAATTAAGAGTCATGGGTGGAGTTAAACAAAAGAAGCAAAAAAAAGGAACTACACTGGCACTGGGGAAAAGGCAGGGGTTCACTAAAATATGTAGAATTTTAAATTAAACTTTGTTTAGGAATCATGAATTCCTGTACAAATGTTTCCATCTAGCAGATGGGGATTTGTAGCATGACCAAATCGCAACAAAACCTGTGAGGTAGCACTAAGCAACGGAAAGATGAGCTGTGATGGTGTAGCATCATATGTCTGTGAACGAGTGTTGCGGTTTTTGCCATCAGAATTTGAAATAGTACTTCAACAGAAAGCAGCTGCAGCCATCTTGGTTGTGTTCGAAAATGCTTCATTTACTAAACTAGGTTTATGCTCACCGTTTTGGGGCACTGGTTTCAAGACAGAACAATGAGCACAGCCTATTTGGGTCATTAGACTCCTCTACACTTCAATTAAAGTTGTGATACTAGTTTGTAACTTTCACAGAATCCAGGTTACTATGATATAGTAGCAGAGAACATGTCTGTGTGGCACGTTCCCAACAACTTCCCACTGGAGCACTGGAACCTGGCAGCCATCCTCCGCTACCACACTGAAAACCGCTTCCTCCGTCTGTATGGAGGGAACCTCTTTCAGCTATTTATGGTAACTTAGTTGTGTAGTGATGTTCAATTATAACTTAGGTAACAAATGGGCATAGAATATAACAAAAGTACAAAAATCATTAACTACACAAGCAGACCTGCAGGTCTACAGGTAGGCCCTCATGATTATACTGTCACATTCTACCAGCAATATCCAGTGAGATACAACGTTGGCTCCTGCAGCAACAGAGGGCCAGCTATTCCCATTGTGTATGACCACAGAGACAGAGAGTCGACCAGAATGTTATATGGACCCAGGTCAAGAGGTAAACAGCTCTGTAGAATGAGGGAAATAAGATAATGAGATGAATGTGAGATAAGATAAATAGCTTCATGTATGGTGCTTAATGTGTTGTATTAAGAGTATTACAATCTTATGAGTTATTACATATTCAATTAACTTTCAATGTTAAAGGTTATCTTTGAATAATGTTATCACTCATTATGTTTTTTCCCCCGGGTTATATGAAAGGGGAGTTTGAACCAGGTTTCATCACATTTAGAGCAATAAACAATGACCATGCAGCCATGGCTATCTGCTCTGGGGTCAAGCCAATCACTGGATTCAACACTGAACACGTGAGTCCATCATCGCACTTCTGCTTTCTGTCAAAAAACACAGCAAATTAAACAGTGTAATAATATGGTTGGTGTGTGTGTGTGTGTGTGTGTGTGTGTGTGTGTGTGTGTGTGTGTGTGTGTGTGTGTGTGTCCAGTACTGTGTAGGAGGAGGTGGATATTTCTACCCTGACCAGTGTGGGGACTTCCCATCATTTGACTGGGACAGACTGGGAAGGGAGCAAGGCTGGAGCGCTTCCAAAGAGATGACTGAGTCTGCTGTTTTACTGTTCTACCGCTGAGAGGGTTATTTGTACATATAGCTTGTGATGTATTAAAGATTTGAGTATTATGGCATGTCAGTCTAGTCAACCATCACAGTTGTGGCCAAATAGATTTCAGTTCAGGTGAAGTCAGGTTAATTTGTAAAGCTCCTAATCACATTGTGTCTAAATTTACATAGCAGGAGCCTTGGGTTTCTGCTTGTGTTGTTGTTCATAAAGAAGATCTAATATTACAGTAAACAGTCTTTTGTAATTAAGTCACACACCAGCAGATGGCGCTATAAAACTGCATATTAAAATAAAATACTGTATTAAACTTTGGCGTTTTGAGTACTTATGGAGAGAAAATGCTACAAAGGTCTCCAGCGGGACATCTTAACCTTCAACCTAAGGTATTTGAGTTGAGTGTCTTTGTCTCCTGTGCATTTGCAGCAACTTAAAGCCACTCAATTTTGCATCCTCTGTCCAATGAGATGCTCTTTCACACTGCACATGACAAACAATTTACTTTGACCACACTGGCAGTGTTGATTAATATTAGAAGTATATTCTATAGGTTGCACATATATTTTTTTCACATCCAAGTTTGGCATGATACAATTTCCACCCAGACCAATGACCATGAAGTGTTTATTTATTATTTTGATACAGGTAAAGTACTTAAAGGTCCTATGACATGGTGCTCTTTGGATGCTTTTATATAGACCTTAGTGGTCCCCTAATACTATATCTGATGTCTCTTTCCGGAAATTCAGCCTTGGTGCAGAATTACAGCCACTAGAGCCAGTCCCACAATGAGCTTTCCTCAGAACGTGCCATTTATGTGTCTGTAGCTATTGAGGAGGAGAGAGGGGGGCAAGATGGAGGGTGGGGGTGTGGCCTTGACCAACTGCCACTTTGCTCGTTTGAAAGCCATGATGTCTCTCTCTCATGGGTTAGCCAAATTCTCTGGGCGGGCAAAGCAGAGAAAGGGGAGGTAACCTTGCTCCTTATGACTTTATAAGGGGAAAGATTCCAGATCGGCCCATCTGAGCTTTCATTTTCTCAAAGTCAGAGCAGGATACCCAGGGCTCGGTTTACACCTATCACCATTTCTAGCCACTGGGGGACCATAGGCAGGCTGGGGGAACTCATATTAATGTTAAAAAACCTCATAAAGTGAAATTTTCATGCCATGGGACCTTTAAGGTAAAGGGTTGTCCTTCAATTATAAAATGGTTAAGAAATCAACTAAACTAAATTCATCCTGCTGTAATCAAGTCGTGTTTTTTTTGTTTATATGAAAGGGGAGTTTGAACCAGGTTTCATCACATTTAGAGCAATAAACAATGACCGTGCAGCCATGGCTATCTGCTCCGGGGTCAAGGTCACTGGACGCAACACTGAACACGTGAGTCCATCGTCGCACTTCTGCTGTCGGTCAGAAAACACAGCAAATTAAACAGTGCAATAATATGGTTGTTATTGTCTGTGTCTCCAGTAAAAAAAAAAAAGATTTAATATATAATAAAGGCACTGTTCAGGCTTACCCAAAGTGGCACATCTGTCTCACAGGCAATTACAGTGAAAGGTAAACACATGGTTGTAAAGGGAAATCAAATAACTGAATACATTCAATAAAATAATTATTTGGATGAGTAGCCAACAATTCTAAAGATCCTGAGCGATCCTGAGGATTTGTGAGGCTTGGAGTTGGACCCAAAAATTTGTTAGCGACAAGGAGGTAGCAGGCAGAGTAAAAAGATGATTTAAACCAAAAGGCTTACAACAGAAGGTGTCCTGAGGCAGGCAGGCAGGAAAAAGGAAGTCCAAAACAAAATCCAAAAACCACTTGAAAAAACAGAAGACACGGAAGGAAAAACCACAAGGAAGGACCGACACAGGGAGTGACAACGATGAACGGACAAGAGACAAAGAAAGCACAGAGACTAAATACACAAGGTAACGAGGGTATCGATAGACAGGTGACACGAGGGCTGCTGAACAGGTGAAACACATCAGGGCAGGGGAGACAATCACAGAGGTGGGAAAACACAAGACAGGAAGTAATGCAAGACACTACATAGAGAAACAGATGCTACAAAGTAAAACAGGAAACTGAGACATAAAACATACACACAGATGGAACATGGTAAAACCGAGAATACAGAAACACACGAGACAGTAAACAAAAGGAAACATATTGTGAAAACCACAACCATGACACTCAGGAGCATATGTTTGCAATGCCCCTTTAGTACAGTATATTAGGACACATAATATCCTTATTTATATTCTCCATTTTTGTTTTCACTAGTGGGACACAAAGAAGTCATACTGTACTTGCAACATGTTACCAGTAACCATTGTCCCTATAATATAATATAATATAAACATGTATGGCAGTTACAAAGTGCAGACAGGATGTTTTATGAAACAATGAGTTACAAGATAACAGTGGACTTTGGGATCATTATGACTATATTTCAGTCTATTTTCATTGAATAGTTTTCTTGTCAGAGTGCTGTAATAATGCAATAAAGTTGATAAAATATAAAAAAAATTGCACTTTGAGTGTTGAGATATCAAGAAAGACTGATAAGCAAGGACATATAGTTGTGAGGATCAAGAATGGGCAACAAGAAATCTCACAGCGATCAACACAGGTAGGATATAGAGTAGATATTTTGTTACAAAAATAGGTGCACTGGGGACTGGTTTATGACAACTTAGTAATTAAGTGCTGTTCAGCCTTAATGTACTGTTGGAGTTAGGTGGATGAATGTACCTGTCTCCTCATCTTTTACTTTATATTTCTGCTTGTCCTGAAATCTGTCAGACCTTTAACTTTTTGTCTTAAACCTTTCAATAGTGTAAAGCTGGAAAGAACATTAACACAATTTAACAGTGGGAGAATGGAGCTCTGGCAGATTTCTGATTTTGATAGATTTGTCAGGTTTTAATTACTTTGTGTTTGTATGGGATCACATACTCTATACTAATAGGTACAACTATGCTTCTTTGATGTTTAAATGCATTTTTTTGTTTCTTTTCACAGACATGTTATACATCATACATTTGTTTTTGGTGGTTTTGGTGTTAGTGGAAGATGCTTCATTTGCAAATACTACTTTACAAATAGGTAAAAAAACAACAACACATACATACAAGAAATATGTTATCTAACTTTCTTATTTTAAAAAATGTGTCTTTATTATTATTTAGTAAATGAAGACGCCATCAGGGATGTTGAGACGAATCAGAACCTCACCAGGACAATCTTTGAACGCTTGGAGGAATTGAGCAACAGGTCCAGATATGTTGCAAGGAGCTGTAAAGAGATCAAGGACAGATATAATGAGCAAGAAGGTATGCAGGCCCATCCTGTGGGAGATGTTTCTCTATGCTAGAGGCCAAGGACCTGTTACAAGATAGAGAATATATGGGGGACCCCCTCATATATGTCCCTCTTTGATGTAGTCTATTTTTTACACATATGGTCTTAGTAATGTGAAAGACCAATACAAGAGAAATGTATAAGAAATATACTAGACATGTATTAAACATATTTGCAGATTATAGGAATTATAGATTTCTTAGATTAGCAAATAATCTGTGATATGATTTTAATCTGTATATTAAACAACATGTGGGCAATGATGGAGACACATGGAGAGGCGTGATTGGGAGGAACGGCCTCCCTGATCTAAACCAGAGTGGTTGTCTGTTATTGGACTTCTGTGCTAGTCATGGATTGTCTATAACAAACACCATGTTCGAACATAGGGATGCTCATAAGTGTACTTGGTACCAGAGCACCCTAGGCCGAAGGTCAATGATCAATTTTATAATCGTTTCATCTGATCTGAGGCCGTATCTTTTGGACACTCGGGTGAAAAGAGGGGCGGAGCTGTCAACTGATCACCATCTGGTGGTGAGTTGGGTCAGGGGGTGGGGGAAGACTCTGGACAGACCTGGTAAGCCCAAACGGGTGGTGCGGGTAAATTGGGAACGTCTGGAGGAAGCCCCTGTCCGACAGACCTTCAACTCACACCTCCGGCGGAGCTTTTCGTGCATCCCTGTGGAGGCTGGGGGCATTGAACCTGAGTGGACAATGTTCAAAGTTTCCATTGCTGAAGCTGCGGCTGGGAGCTGTGGTCTTAGGGTCTTAGGTACCTCAAGGGGTGGTAACCCACGAACACCGTGGTGGACACCAGTGGTCAGGGAAGCCGTCCGACTGAAGAAGGAGTCCTTCCGGGATATGTTATCCCAGAGGACTCCGGAGGCAGTTGCAAGGTACCGAGGGGCCTGAAGGGCTGCAGCCTCAGCCGTTAAGGGGCAAAGCAGCGGGTGTGGGAGAAGTTCGGAGAAGACGTGGAGAAGGACTTTCGGTCGGCACCAAGGCGCTTCTGGAAAACCGTTCGCCACCTCAGGAGGGGGAAGCGGGGAACCATCCAAGCTGTGTACAGTAAGGATGGGACATTGCTGACCTCAACTGAGGAGGTAATAGGGCGGTGGAAGGAGCACTTTGAGGAACTCCTAAATCCAGCTGATGCACCCTATTTGTTAGAGGCAGAGCTGGAGGATGACAGGGGATTGTCGTCTATTTCCCTGGTGGAGGTCACTGAGGTAGTCAAACAACTCCACAGTGGCAAAGCCCCAGGGTTGATGAGATCCGTCCAGAAATGCTGAAAGCTCTGGGTGTGGAGGGGCTGTCTTGGTTGACACGCCTACTCAACATTGCGTGGAAGTCTGGGACAGTGCCAAAGGAGTGTCAGACCGGGGTGGTGGTTCCCCTGTTCAAAAAGGGGGACCAGAGGGTGTGTACCAATTACAGGGGTATCACACTTCTCAGCCTCCCTGGTAAAGTCTACTCCAAGGTGCTGGAAAGGAGGGTTCGGCCGATAGTCGAACCTCGGGTTGAAGAGGAACAATGCGGATTCTGTCCTGGTCGTGGAACAACGGATCAGATCTTTACTCTCACAAGGATCCTGGAGGGAGCCTGGGAGTATGCCCATCCAGTCTACATGTGTTTTGTGGATCTGGAGAAGGCATATGACCGGGTCCCCCGGGAGACATTGTGGGAGGTGTTGCGGGAGTATGGGGTGAGGGGGTCCCTTCTCAGGGCCATCCAATCTCTGTATGACCAAAGCGAGAGCTGTGTCCGGGTTCTCGGCAGTAAGTCGGACAGGTGAGAGTTGGCCTCCGCCAGGGCTGCGCTTTGTCACCAATCCTGTTCGTAATATTTATGGACAGGATATCGAGGCGTAGTCGTGGTGGGGAGGGGTTGCAGTTTGGTGGGCTGGGGATTTCATCGCTGCTCTTTGCAGATGATGTGGTCCTGATGGCATCATCGGCCTGTGACCTTCAGCACTCACTGGATCGGTTTGCAGCCGAGTGTGAAGCGGCTGGGATGAGGATCAGCACCTCTAAATCTGAGGCCATGGTTCTCAGCAAGAAACCGATGGAGTGCCTTCTCCAGGTAGGGAATGAGTCCTTTCCCCAAGTGAAGGAGTTTAAGTACCTTGGGGTCTTGTTCGCGAGTGAGGGGACAATGGAGTGGGAGATTGGTCGGAGAATCGGCGCAGCGGGGGCGGTATTACATTCAGTTTATCGCACCGTTGTGACGAAAAGAGAGCTGAGCCAGAAGGCAAAGCTCTCGATCTACCGGTCAGTTTTCGTTCCTACCCTCACCTATGGTCATGAAGGCTGGGTCATGACCAAAAGAACGAGATCCAGGGTACAAGCGGCCGAAATGGGTTTCCTCAGGAGGGTGGCTGGCGTCTCCCTTAGAGATAGGGTGAGAAGCTCAGTCATCCACGAGGAGCTCGGAGTAGAGCCGCTGCTCCTTCACGTCGAAAGGAGCCAGTTGAGGTGGTTCGGGCATCTGGTAAGGATGCCCCCTGGGCGCCTCCCTAGGGAGGTGTTCCAGGCATGTTGAGCTGGGAGGAGACCTCGGGGAAGACCCAGGACTAGGTGGAGGGATTACATCTCCAACCTGGCCTGGGAACGCCTCGGGATCCCCCAGTCAGAGCTGGTTAATGTGGCTCGGGAAAGGGAATTTTGGGTCCCCTGCTGGAGCTGCTCCCCCCGCGACCCGATCACGGATAAGCGGACAATGATGGATGGATGGATGGATGGATGGATGGATTAAACAACATTAAGATATTATTTGTTTCTACTGTATGAAGCCCTTCGAAAAAAAGGTTTTATCATAATAATCTGAAAACTTTTCACCCCACTTTAAGAATCACTGATCTATGCAATACTTAGGCATATTTCTTATTAATTCAATGTGTTGCACTGCCCTCAAGCACATGTTATAAACAAATATTTTGCTCATGACCAGATGGTGTGTATTTTTCACTCATTAACACTAAGTGTAATATTTCCAGATGGGTTGTACTACCTGACCACTGCTAATGGCATGGTCTATCAGACCTTCTGTGATATGACCACTGCGGGAGGCGGCTGGACGCTGGTGGCGAGTGTCCATGAGAACAGTGTTTATGGAAGGTGCACAGTGGGCGATCGCTGGTCGAGCCAGCAGGGCAACAATGCTGAACGTCCAGATGGAGACGGGAACTGGTCCAACAGAAACACCTTTGGAGCAGCAGAGGGCGCCACCTCGGATGATTTTAAGGTACACAGGGGCCAAGGCACAGACGTGCTGCAGTAGTATTCTCTCTTGTAGACCATTGACTCACATTGCTGAATGGGATGTCATGTAAAGAATTTAGTTATTTAATTAAATATTTGAAGAATAAATAAGAAAACATTTTTCCAACATGAACTATTAAATAGTTAAAGTATAGTGCGTAGTTTCTGTCGCCCCCATGTGGAAATTTAAGTAATGACAACACCACTGTTCATACCTGTCAAGTATCCCGTTTTGGCCGGGAAAGTCCCGTATTTTACCCTTCTTTCCCGCCGGCCTCCCGTATTAGTATTTTCCCGTAAATCTCCCGTATTTTAACCTGCGTTATTAAAAAATAATAATAATAAATTATAATAATAATATAATATAATAATATAAAAAAACATTCCCAATCTGAGCTCTGTCACTAGCCTTGCGATAACTGCCAACTGCAGTAGCCTACTACAGGTACTGTAGGTGGCAGTTGTCGCGAGGTTAGTGTGTGAGGTCAGATCATGAGTGACAATGCGGAAAAAAAAGAAAAAAAAATCAGAGACGGATGATGGACGCTACATCAGAGACGGAAGGCACTCCTGCCAAAAAACCAAAACCCTCATGTAAGTACCGCAATCAATGGGACAGTGAATTGACTTTTCTGAAGAGGAGCAGGGTGGGGGACAGTCACGCGTTTTTTGCAAGTTCAGAAAGGGTGTTTAGCATGGTACGAAATATTGTTACAGAGAATAGGATGACGTTAGACATCAGAACAGAACTGTTCGCGCTCTACTCTCATGTAAAATTAACCCAGCCCACAAATACACTCTTTCCAAAATAGCGTTAAAGAATGCAAAGTCTGCAACAAATTTGTACAATAACTCACTGAAAGAGTAAATAAAAGTTTTGTGAAATGAAAAGAAAAACTGTAAAAGAAATGCAATATGAAATGCAAAGAAAGTGGTGATTTTAGCTTTCTTGTACACCTGTCTTAAAATGTAAGGGATACTGGAGCTTGGTTGAGGTGGTGGGACTGCTCGCGGTGGGCGCCGGAAAATTTCCCTTATTTTCAAATCCAAAACTTGACAGGTATGCACTGTTGTTGCATCCAAATGACACAAGCTTTCAGTCGTGCTCCGCCCCCACCCCTCCTCCACACAGTTACTTGTAGCTAAGGAGGACACGGAGGATTAAAAAAAACATGATGGACTCTTCAGAAGAGGAAATTATCTTCACTTAAGTTTCTGCGCGTGAAAGTTGCTGGAAGACACCATTTTCTAAACATAGCCATACTGAGAAATACAGAGTGTTTTGTGAAACTGATAGTTTTAGTTATTTGTCATAATAATGAATTAATTAATCCATTATATTCAAGCCATTGCTTAATGAGTTGATACAAAGCTAATTAAGAGTCATGGGTGGAGTTAAACAAAAGAAGCAAAAAAAAAGGAACTACACTGGCACTGGGGAAAAGGCAGGGGTTCACTAAAATATGTAGAATTTTAAATTAAACTTTGTTTAGGAATCATGAATTCCTGTACAAATGTTTCCATCTAGCAGATGGGGATTTGTAGCATGACCAAATCGCAACAAAACCTGTGAGGTAGCACTAAGCAACGGAAAGATGAGCTGTGATGGTGTAGCATCAATATGTCTGTGAACGAGTGTTACGGTTTTTGCCATCAGAATTTGAAATAGTACTTCAACAGAAAGCAGCTGCAGCCATCTTGGTTGTGTTTGAAAATGCTTCATTGGCGGCTCTTTTTTACTAAACTAGGTTTATGCTCACCATTTTGGGGCACTGGTTTCAAGACAGAACAATGAGCACAGCCTATTTGGGTCATTAGACTCCTCTACACTTCAATTAAAGTTGTGATACTAGTTTGTAACTTTCACAGAATCCAGGTTACTATGATATAGTAGCAGAGAACATGTCTGTGTGGCACGTTCCCAACAACTTCCCACTGGAGCACTGGAACCTGGCAGCCATCCTCCGCTACCACACTGAAAACCGCTTCCTCCGCCTGTATGGAGGGAACCTCTTTCAGCTCTTTATGGTAACTTAGTTGTGTAGTGATGTTCAATTATAACAAATGGGCATAGAATATAACAAAAGTACAAAAATCATTAACTATACAAGCAAACCTGCAGGTCTACAGGTAGGCCCTCATGATTATACTGTCACATTCTACCAGCAATATCCAGTGAGATACAACGTTGGCTCCTGCAGCAACAGAGGGCCAGCTATTCCCATTGTGTACGACCACGGAGACAGAGAGTCGACCAGAATGTTATATGGACCCAGGTCAAGAGGTAAACAGCTACTGTAGAATGAGGGAAATAATTAGATAATAAGAGATGAATGTGAGATAAGATAAATAGCTTTTTACCATCATGTATGGTGCTTAATGTGTAGTAATAAGAATATGAGAATGTTATGAGTTATTAAATATTCAATTAACTTTCAATGTTAAAGGTTATCCTTGAATAATGTTATCACTTGTGTTTTTTTCCCCCGGGTTATATGAAAGAGGAGTTTGAACCAGGTTTCATCACATTCAGAGCAATAAACAGAGAACGTGCAGCCATGGCTATCTGCTCTGGGGTCAAGGCCACCGGATGCGACACTGAACATGTGAGTCCATCATCGCACTTCTGCTGTCTGTCAGAAAACCCAGCAAGTGACACACAGTATGTAATAATACTGTTATTGTGTGTGTGTGTGTGTGTGTGTGTGTGTGTGTGTGTCTCCAGTACTGTATAGGAGGAGGTGGATATTTCCACCCTCACCAGTGTGGGGACTTCCCATCATTTGACTGGGACAGACTGGGAAGCGATAAAGGCTGGAGCGCTTCCAAAGAGATGACTGAGTCTGCTGTTTTACTGTTCTACCGCTGAGAGGGTTATTTATACATATAGCTTGTGATGTATTAAAGATTTGAGTATTATGGCATGTCAGTCTAGTCAACCATCACAGTTGTAGACAAATAGATTTCAGTTCAGGTGAAGTCAGGTTAATTTGTAAAGCTCCTAATCACATTGTGTCTAAATTTACATAGCAGGAGCCTTGGGTTTCTGCTTGTGTTGTTGCTCATAAAGAAGATCTAATATTACAGTATTATTACCATATTAAAATAAAATATTAAACTTTGGCTTTTTTTTGTATTTATTGAGAGAAAATGCTACAAAGGTGGGACATCTTAACCTTCAACCTAAGGTATTTGAGTTGAGTGTCTTTGTCACTCAATTTTGCATCCTCTCTGTCCAATGAGATGCTCTTTCACACTGCACATGACAAACAATTTACTTTGACCACACTGGCAGTGTTGATTACTATTAGAAGTATATTCTATAGGTTGCACATATATTTTTTTTCACATCCAAGTTTGGCATGATACAATTTCCACCCAGACCAATGACCATGAAATGTTATTTATTATTTTGATACAGTTAAAGTACTTAAATATTACCTACTATTTCAAAATATTCAAAGTGCTTCTTAATATGGCTTTAGTGGCCCATGGTGGTCTAAATACAGTTTTAGAGGCTTTTCTGCAAAAGCACACATGAGTCTCTCTCGAAAGTTGTAAATTCTTAGAATTGTAGGCAACAATGCATAGTATAGTATAGTATATACAGTAGTATAGTTTTTTTTAACACATTTAATTTTAGCACAAATCACACTTGTTACCTGTAATACAAAAACATCAAAACATCATCATCATTCCAGGAATGAAAAACATGTCTTATGAAGAGAGACTGAGGAAATTAAGTTTACCGACTCTCACATATAGGAGATACAGAGGAGATATGATTCAGGTGTATAAGCTTGTACAGGGAATATATGATGTAACAGTTGAGCCTATCTTTCAGTTTTGGAACAACATGTACGAGACACGAGGGAATTCTTTAAAACTTTACCCGAAAACATGCCAGTCTGAAAAGAGAAAGAACTTTTTTACACTCCGTGCGGTAAAATCATGGAATGACCTTCCTGAAGAAGTTGTGCATTCCCCTTCTATCAATACTTTTAAGAATAGGCTGGATGCATTTGGCCTGTCAACAGGTGTAATGTATAATTATAAAGCTTGCCAGTAACTTTTGTAATTCATTTTATGTCATTTATTTATGAATTGTTATAAAACTTCAATTGTGACTATGTGTTTTATAGAATGTTGGAATGTGTATGTATATGTATATATATATGTTTGTTTTTTGTTTTTCTTTTTAGAGTCTGGGATAGAGGATTGTATATCCTGTACCAGAAATCTTTTCAATAAATTTCAATAAATTTCAATAAGGCTGGCATTTTTTCTATATATATTTTTATTGTCAACACGTCTCATGAAAATATCAAACACGTGTTAGTCTGTCTCGGTACTTTCTGACTTCCCTCCCTTGTCTGTGGCTCTGTCTTAAACTGATTTGTTCCAACTGAAGAAAAAACTGGTCACAAATATACAGTTTTATTTATAAATAAGGACACAATAATTTACAAAATAAAATAAAACAGCTGGGCCCCAGTTTTTAGGATATGTAACTCAAACAGGACCAAATTGTGCATTTCTTTACTACTTGGATTAACTTAATTAAACCACAGTGTCCATTATCATCATAATGAAGGAACATGTCACCCAGTGCAAAGTCGCCCCTCATTTATGTGTTATTAATAGTTTTTGGACAACAATGGAGGTCTGGGACCCAGAAGAATAAACTATATTACGCACTGGCTATTCAGACAACAGTTAGTGAAAAAAAACAAATCATTGTTGTTTCATTTCATGGATTTTGTTGGCAATAAGAAAAATATAGAATATCACCAGCCCTATTGCTTAATATAGTGGGACTAGACTAAACTGGTTTTACACTTAGGTGCATGCTCCAAAATTACTCAGAAATACTATGGGAGTGTAAAGGAGCATATGACAGCAGGATAACAAATGTCACTGCAGAAGGTTAAATGTTTACCTAGAGACTGACAGGGGATGAAAAGAAGTAGAGGATGAAGACATATTGCACAGTCCCTGCTGTATTCTCCATTTTATGCAAAGTATCTTTAAAATAATTAATGGAATATTACTATCCACATTATTGTGCTTAACTTTAATAATCATTCTCTTCAGTATGTCGAGGGGAACATTTCTGACTTGGCTGTCTTAATGTTACAAAAAAAAGCAGAAGTGAGAAGTGTGAGGTAAATATTGTGTTTAATAAACAAACATCAGTCAGGGAACTGACATTAGTCTGGGGATGGAGAAGAGGGGAATATAAAGCACAATGCACATGTGTAGAGGTGGGGGGACGTATTTATCTGTTACACAAGGTGCCCCCGTACAGTAGGAGCAGGAAGTTCTATATAACATACAGATCAGGATCCAAGTCTACGGTACAAAAACTTAGCAGCAACATGTTAACATCAGAGACCAAGGGGCTAACAAAGTAGTTTCATTTAGAAAAAGTCACAGTATTCTTTAAGCATAAATTTGTTAAAAAGGTAAAAACAGTTCTAAGCATCCTCTAGGGTCAATGCTACGCACAAGATTTGTGTGTGAAATACATAGGTAGGGAAATTATCTATACATTTATACTCTAATATAAAGACCTTCTGGTAATGGCACAGTACAAACTCTCAGGAATAGCGACAAAAATATACAATGTCTTCACGTCACATTTGCAGATTAAAATGTAACTAAGGTCTCTGGCAAGCACAATAGTTTCAGTGATCAAAAAAACAACTTCTCTTCAACCAAAATAAAGGACACCATTTTGTTAGTTCAGCTATCTTGACAGATTATGTCTTTTTAATACAAAAATAAGGACAAATATAAATTAATATATATTAAAAGAATCAGATTGATACATAGGGGATCTACTGAATAAGTACAGGTATTTATGATACAATAAATACTTGTCATTCATGACTGGGGGTAGATATACAGAGAGTACTGTATTCAATCTGGCAGGTATTGTGTATAACTCTTCTACAGATGAGAGCATTTGTGTGTGTGTGTGTGTGTGTGTGTGTTGTTCAGTAGCTGTAAAAAATAACACAAGTTTGAGCGCAGCTGTCCTGCACACAGCCTCGGAGGGTTCAGGAGGTCTGTCGAGGGAGATACAGTGGTGGTTTCTTGTGTTGCAGGGGGTTATCACTGCCCGCCATCTCCCGTGCCTTAATGCAGCTCCTCCTAGTGGTGAGTCTGTGGTACTACCAATTAAGGTTACTCTTAAAACACATAACTCACAGACAGGAAGCAGGAAGTCTACAGGAAGCAGTCCGCCGTCAGTGACCGGTCAGTCCTCCAGGGAAGAGACAGTGTGACACACTATTGGAGTCATCATGACCAACAAAAAGAAGTAGATGTAAGGAAAAAGTCAACTCTTGTGTTTTTTGTTTTTTTTGTCTTTTTCTCCACTTCATAATAAAAAATAAGTCTGTTTTTGTACTTTACAATACAATTCAACATCCCCACCGAGGAAGCATCAATCATCAGTCCAGCACTGACAAAGAAAAGAAACTATTTTTTAGTTGTTTCTCTTGTTTTTTTTTTGTTTTGGTTTTTTTAAGGGTTTTTAAAAAAAACAGGGGTGGTGGGGGAGGGGACTGTGGAGGGTGAAGGGTTTTCTCAGGAGGCATCGGGACCTTGGATAAGGGGGACGGGGATCAAGTAAGGTGGGCAAGAACATAAAACATATCTGGATCGGAGGTTGTCTCTTTTTTTGTTTTTTTCTTCTTTTTTATGAGGAACACTGTGTACAGCCACACTTGACCACTTTCTCCACTTCCTGGACGAAAGAAGAGCCATCAGTGCACTGGAAGGTGTATTTCCTGCGTTTGCTGCGTAGGGGGGTGCAGCAGGGGCCCTGTCCTTCTGCTCCCCCCGGGCAGCTGCCCCGACACTCTAGGCGGGAGACCTTCTCCTGGGTTTGGCACGCCGCGTAGCCTTGCTGTCTCTGGTAGACATCTCGGACCCGTTCCCCTCGGCAGGCCACCTCTGCAGGCATGAGGAGGGAACAGAAAGGTTACAAGTTATCCAGCTTTTAACTGTTCTGAAACGACAGCGTCACAATGACGAAAGTCTTAATGGTGAAAACAACATGTCAACAGACTGTAGAGAAGACAATATGAGGACAGTAAAATGAAACAAAGTGATGCCATGAGGGATGACACACTGCAAAAATCCTCTGCTGTAAACAAGCAAAATATTGTGAAATGTTGAGATATTTGCTGATATTAAAATAAAACATCTGCCAATGGAATAACATTTCAGGAGATTTGTGATGCTAGCATAACAATCACTGCACAACAAAACACTGACCTTAAACGTTAGGTAACTTACAAAAATAACTTTTTGTCACATTTGCTGAAACTATATCACTATATCCTGACAGTAGCACACAAGACAGATATGTGAAAAAATCATGTTGCTCTGCCTCCTCCTAGAGGAGTTTCTAACCCAGTGTCAATGACTGCCCGTGAACTGCTACTCTTTAGCATTAAAAAGATAAAGTTGAGCCAACAGAATCTTGATTCGTATTTGACCAGCACTGCTTAGTTTGACAGTTTGATCGGAGTTCACGAGCAGTGCTGACACTGCGTTAGACTCCTCGGCTCTGATTGGTTGTTTTCCTTATGGAATGAATGACATATTTTTTTTCAATAATAAGATACTATGACTTTCTTCAATTGTCCTATTGCTGTGCGTAATTTGAAAGATGAAAAATGAGGGGAAAACAAGGTGTAGCAGGGCAGTGGATAGACATACTGTGGGTTGAATTAGAGAGGAACCAAGAAAGAATATGAGAAAAAAGAAGGCAACAGTAAGATGTGACCAGGCAGTCTCACCTGAGTAATTCCCCGTGAGGGATTAAGAGGAAGCTCAGGAGATGCTGAGTTGAAAAGGCAACGGGTTAGAAGCGTTAATGCAGAGACATTAAACACTGTTAGACATACTGAGTGTGAGAGACTACAAGTAACAGACAATAAAGCAGAAGCTTAGAAGAAGTGCTGTTAAGAGAAAAACATTCTTCATATTCAAAAGCTTGTACAGTAACACACACACATATATATATATATATATATATATATATATATATATATATATATATATATATATATATATATATATATATATATATATATTAGAAGAATGTGAGTAGTCAGCACTGTAAACACATGTAATAATTAATACACAGACACACACACAGCATACATGAGTATCTCACCTCTGTCACACGCCTCTCCTGTATATCCACTGTTACACTCGCAGTATGCCGTGCCCAGGCCAGACACTCTACATTTGCCATGTTTGCAGCGAGACAGACTGCAGGGGTTAGCTGCATCCTGGTCCTGCTCATCACAGAGTACACCAGCAAAACCAGGCTGGCAGCGACAGGAGTAGGAGTAGGAGTTGATTGGAAGGCAGGTACCATGGATACACCTGAGGATGGAGAGACAGAAAAGATAAAGATGTGGACAGATATACAGACAGACAGATAAATCTCCCAGCTAAATCCCACTTTGGATCCTAGAAATCTGGCGCTCACTGTGGTTTTAAACTCATGCCAATAACTGTAATCACCCAGTCACCTACACATAGACATACAGTAGAGGCACAAAAAACACTTACTTGTTGCCATCACAGGGATTGTTAACTTGCTGGTCACACACTGTTCCCGTCCAGCCTGGGTGGCAGGTGCAGGTGAAGCCACGATGCCCTGTTGGGTGGCAGTCACCCTGGACACAGGCTCCCCTCTGGCAGGGCTGGCAGCCTGGCTCCACCCCGTGGCCCAGCCACTGTCTGGTGGTGCTCTGTGCAGTCCCGGAGCCTGGAGACCCTGTCCCCAGCCCGGCGCCCAGGTCCTGCAGCTTCCCATTGATGTACAGGTTACGGAGGCAGCCGTGGAAGCTGGTGCCGTTGCGTCCGCCTGAGCTGTGCTGCAGGGACGAGAGACCCCCGGAGGCTGAGGCGCGTTCTGGCATACCTGGAGGAAGAAAGGATTAGAGAGATTAGAGCATTGTAGATATAAATATCTAAGTATGTATCAAAAGTGCACAAAATAAATCAAAATACAATTTTCTTTATATAGTGGCTTTTGTGCAAGATTACAACGTATGTTTCAGACATAAGAGGATACATTAAAAGACAATGGATTAAATAGTATAGTAAAAATAGTGGCAATAATTACTTGAATACTTAATTTAAATGTATCAGGATTTAGTTTAAAAATAATAACCTCCTTCCGCTGGCAGGATGTGTTTGTGATTTGTGGGCTTCAATTGATCAAAATGCAGATTAAGGTTACTTGCGGTTTGTTTTGTGCCAGGGATTTTGAGTAAGTCTGTGTGGGCTTTTGCTCCAATAGAAAACAACCTTTTTCTTATTTTTGGCCATCTGCAGGATAATGTGTTTAGGTCAATACACTTGAACAGAGTAAATATTCATTAAATGCAACAGCACACAAAGACACATTTGAGGAGAGCAATTATTATGATATATTCATTATACCTGGCCAACAATGTGATTGTGATGGGTATTTTTGAAAATGATATATAAAAAATATTTTTGTTTCTTTATAATTGTCTTCACAAATAAACCAGATTTTCTTGATGAACACATTATTCTATGCAGTTATCCTCTTTGACCTGCAGTGGAACAATGAAGTATATATGTATTTGTCTTCAGTCATTCACATTCTCACACACACACACACACACACACACACACACACACACACACACACACACACACACACACACACACACACACACACACACACACACACACACACACACACACACACACACACACACACACACTTGGGTCCGTACCTCCCAGGTAAAGCGGAGAATCTATGTTGAGTGTGGACTGTTTGCTGATGGAGTTAATGGATTTGGGCGGCCCGCCGTCGATGGACAGAGACAAAGTCTGGTCTGATGCTACCAACTCCACAGCATGGAAGCTACCATCATTCACTGTCTCCACACTGAGAGAGAGAGAGAGAGAGAGAGAGAGAGAGAGAGAGAGACCTTTGAGAGATCATGTCTAAAGATTTGTATCATCCATCATGTGAATGTGGCAGTTGGACATTTCTGCTTATATGTGAATGTACCTGTATATAGCTGAAGGAGGGTAAGATCCAGTATCGTAGCTGACCCTGAGGCGTCCCCTGTACAGCTCCATGGCAATGTGATCATTGTCCCCTTTATACAACAACACACCACTGTCCTCATCTGTAGCAATCTGAAAACACATTGGGATGTTCGTGTAAATGACCCTAAGTAAATAAAAGCACCAATACAACAACGTAAAACCACTCCTGTTACAAGTAAATGTTCCACATTCAAACTCCTACATCAGCGCCAACCTGCAGAATTTTTTGGCCACTTGGGGGCAGCAGAAACAAGCTGTTTCACAACATTGACATATTTTCACCTTTTACGTTGATATGTCAAACTCAAGTCCAATATTTGTCATCTTTTAGCTCTGTTTTTGGTTTCTAATGTTAGCCCCATTTTGTGCCTATAAGCATACATTTGGGTCTCTAAAAGATACTTAACCTAACTGACAGTTAGAATTCCTAGTATGCTAATACATAAGAGGCACAAACTGGGGCTAGCTCCTGAGTAAAATATAGCTGTTAAAATGCCAAATGCTGCACTATGTTCACCAGCTAGTCACTAACTGTGTCTTTCTGTCGTTCCGCCGGTGCAGAGCAGGTAGTATAAAGTGGGTTTTTAGAGCTTTTTTCACTGAAAACTGTATCTTTCACTGCTGCGTCTAAAAACAATGCTATGGGAGCAGTAGGGGTGAACCCAAACAATAAAGGTGTGGTCCTGGACATCTAAGAGTTAAACAATGAGACTCTGTATAAAGCTCACACCTGTAGACTGATGTTGGTCTCCGGTGAGAGGAGACTGGATGGAAGTTGCAGGTAGGACTCGCGGTTGACAAAGTTGACACTGACCAGCGTCTCACAGCGATCGCCCTTGTAGCCATGGAGACACTGGCAGCGGGGGTCCGATCCCATGACAACACACTGTGCCCCGTTGAGGCACTCGTGGTTGTCACAGGGGCTGGTGCGAGGAAGGACCATCGGGGGAGAGAACTCGCAGAACAACCCACTGCAACACACATTCAAACACACATTGCTATGAAAATCAACTTGCTTGGAACTTGTAGTCTGTGTGAGTGCTAACATGTTGTCCTTGTTTTTATTTTTCAAAATTACAATCAACTCAAATTGGGATAGAGAGATAGCAATAACTGATAATGAACACAAAGGGGGGCCCATTCTTCACCACACACTATAAATACACATTTATCATGGTGTAATGGTGAGAATGCCATGTTTCCTTTGGCAAACAGAAATAAATGCAAGAAAATGTGCCACATTAAAGACAATGGTCAAGCTAATGTTAACAAAAGTCAGTGATTTAAAACTATTTAAATCTGCTGGTCACACACTGTCAATCAAATCAAAAGAGCAGCAGATGGTCAGCAATGCAAAAAAACGTAACATGCACTGCACAATACTATTCAATTTTATTACAGATATCGTTGGTCAAGAGAATAGTACTTTGATATCATCATTGTGTGTACCTTACCTGTATCCCTCAGGACAGACGCAGGTGTATCCATTGACTGCGTCAATGCACTGACCTCCGTTCTGACACTTGTTCTCTTCACAGTCATCATAGTCCAGCTCACAGTGCTCACCTACATAGCCTGGAATGCACTCACACCTAAAATGTACACATACAAACACAGAAATGCAGGGTTGATACTGAATTTTAATCCTCAAATTGAGCAGCAATCTTCTTTTTTAAACATACAGACAATCTCGAGAACGTACAAAGACAGTAATCTCTCTCTCTCTCTCGCTCTCTCTCTCTCTCTCACACACACACACACACACACAAACACACACACACACACACACACACACGCACACGCACACACACACACACACACACACACACACACACACACACACACACACACACACACACACACACACACACACACACACACACACACAGCTTATCTCTGCAGGGAAAAAACAGTGTCTCATTTATTTCAGTGTGAGAAATGTGAGTACTCAAATCATGTGGGAGAGAAACAAGAAAAGACTGCAAACTTCACCAACTCTGCTTATGTGTATGTGTATGTGTATGTGTATGTGTATGAGTGTTTGTGTTTGTGTGTGGAGTCCACTTACTTGTATCCCTGAGGGGTCAAAATGCACTTTGAGTCGTGCTGACATGGGTTCAGCTCTGGAGCGCAGAAATCTAGTTTCTCTTCACATAACTCCCCTAACACACACACACACACACACACACACACACACACACACACACACACACACACACACACACACACACACACACACACACACACACACACACACACACACACACACACACACACACACACACACAGTGAACTATTAAATATTATATATTATAAATGCAAATATTGGTATGTTTTTATATTATAATATAAAAACATACCAATATTTGCCAACTCTAACGCCCTGACAGTGTTTATGCATTTTGGTATGATTGAGCATCTCTGTGTGTATATGCAGTACTGTATATATCTGTACTGCAGGCCCAGAAATGTGTGTGTGTGTGTGTGTGTGTGTGTGTGTGTGTGTGTGTGTGTGTGTGTGTGTGTGTGTGTGCGCGCGTGCGTGCGTGCGTGCGTGCGTGTGTGTGTGTGTGTGTGTTGTATGGGTGTGTACTCTGATGATGGATGACTCTTGTGGCCAGGACCAACACAGTGGTCTGATAAATGATATCATCTCTGGGAACATCATATTCCTGATGATATTCCTGTGTGTATCCCAACGTTTCTGAAACTCTGAACTCCGTACGAATCGCTGATGAGGCATCAGGGAATAAACCAATACTCCTGACAGCACAAAGTCTACTCTGGGAATCATTACATGGTAATCAATGAAAACGTGTGAGAAATGATTGAAGATGCATGTTTGTACTTTGTACTTTTGGAGCTAACATTGCTACCCTTACTTATTTAGAAGCAGTCATATTAGCTAAACAGATTCTTATTTAAATGGGAATCCTCACAGACTTTATAATTAAACAGTGGGTGTCCCAGTCTATTACGGTAGTTTTAGATTGTACATTTTAACAGCATTAATAAAGAGGACCCAGCTTTAAAAGACTGTGAATGTTTGTCATTTGAAAGTTGACAAGTTAAAGTTTTTCTAAAAACTGGGGGGCCTTCGGCTTTAATGTCAAAATGATCACCTGGAAAATTATGAGACAGTTTACTTTGACTTAAGTAGCAACATGTATGCATAAAGCAGCAAGCAGAATAACCCCAGATATCTGAGAGGACAAATTCAGATGTCTGTTTGAACATCAAGGACATGCAATACAATGTGTTAATTCTGTGAGACCAACAATTCTGGGGAGCAGGGATAAAGAAGGAAGGAAAGGATGTAAGGAAAGGATGGAAGGAAGGAAGGAAGGAAGGAAGGAGAGTGGGACAGGAAGGACAGAGAGAAGAACAAACTAACCTCTCTCCACCTCATTGGTAGCAGCTGCAACCACAAAAAAACAGATGACAGATGATAGAAAGCAGAGCGGGACATGAAAAAAGACAAAGGACAGCGAGACAGAAAGAAAGAGAGAGAACACCGCCACAAAGGTTAGCAGTCAGAGATGATGAGCACATTGCAAAAGCAGACAAACAAGTAGTAACAGACCAGTGTTTGTTAGAACAAATATGACATGTCTGCAGTTTATTATTGTAAAAAGGCCTTCTTTATCTGTGTATGTTAAGTACATTTCAGTGGACACACTACAGTTGTAAAGTGGGGTAAGTAGAGAAGTAAAAGTCACATTTATTTATTATTTACACAATGTTACTGTTCGTGACTCACAGTTGGAGCACTTCTACAACTTACAGTAGATCGGCATTAAACTCTAAGATGAATGACTATGTTAGAAAATATTTGGTTCTTTGTTAAAAGCTCAAAGGTACAAGCTTGTGTACATAAAAAGAAAAAAAAAATTCAAAATAGAAGTGAACTACAACTCCCAAGGTGAATTTGAGCAAGGGACATCCAATCTCAGAGCTAAAGATTATTTTAGTGTGCCGTGAATGGTCTGAGAAAGCTTAAGATTGAGGTGAAAACACAACCTGCAGCTCAAATCAATTTGGTTTAATTTCGGAGAAATTCTTCTCCATGGCAACAGCGGCCAAGCCCATGGGTATTGTTGTATTTTGAGCCACCTGCCATGCCATAATGACAGACAAACATGATTGATCAGAAACGAAGTTGAAATAATTAAAGCTGGTGTCCATAACACAAACCCACAGGATCGTTACATTATCCTGGAGAGTTTTGTGTTTCTGTGTTCGGTAATATTGACGATACAACACAAACAAATTTGAACTGGGAACACAGAATGGAGAATATTACCTGTGTATTCTAGTGAGCACATGCATGTGTAGTTGTTAATTCCATCGACGCAGGTGGAGTTGTTCTCACAGTCGTTGTCCTCACAGTCATCGATGTTGATCTCACATCCGTCGCCTTCAAAGCCCTCTGGACACACACACCTGAGATCAAACACACACACACACACACACACACACACACACACACACACACACACACACACACACACACACACACACACACACACACACACACACACACACACACACACACATCTGTAAGCACAGTATCAAAGGATGAACTCATGTTTATTACAGGCTGCGTGATGTGCAGATCACTGTCAACAGAATTCTTAGAAAACTCTAGATGACACACACAAACACACACACTATCCATGCGTGCAGTTCATAACAGTAGTGTCTGCTACATCTACATACTGAATCCCCAGTTGAGAGTCATTATTCTGTCAACGTGAGCATGCCTCAACTCTGTAACTACTACTCAGGTATATTAATAACACACACACACACACACACACACACACACACACACACACACACACACACACACACACACACACACACACACACACACACACACACACACACACACAGAGCGGTATATTATGGGTCTAATAAAGAGCTCTCATGCGGAACACACTCGGGTGGATTAATATCTCATTATATAGTCAACGACAGCTCTTCACGATAAATTTTCCACCCCCGACGACGGAGAAGGAAGAGAAAGCATGCAAAGATGGAAATACAGACATGTAGTTGAAGACTGATATGAAAAAGTAACAGAGAAGACAGAGAGAGGGCAAGGAAGGAGAGAAAGAGGAGGAGGTATGATCTTGGGCTGGTCTTATTGTCTGTGTGGGCGGTTAAAATCTGCTTGGAGTGTGCAGACAGGCGTCAGCTCCCCTTCTGTTAATACTAATGAAGAGAAGATGCTTCTCACAGCGGAGCTGTCCAGTTTAGAGACACACTGAGGACACAACTGGTCTCCTGAGCCCTTTACCTCCTGTACACTCATCCCCACCTTCCATTAGTGGTGCATCAGTATCATTGATGGAATTATCTGTGTAGTGTCCACAGATCACATGCTGTGTCTATGTGTTCTCAATAATCACTGGTTCACTGTGTTTTTAAAGAAGATCTGTAGATGTGTGCTTTGATGTTTCTATGTTTATATGTAGGTGAACACAAAAAAATATTCCAGTTTTTTATGTCCTGGATCTTATGTTTTTGTAGCTGTGTCCATCATTCTGGTCAGTTATGATAACAATTTCACCAGCCTTAGTGCTAAGAGCTGAGGATGCTGCAAACACAAAAAGTTTCCTGTTTAACCATATTGACAAATCAGTAATTTAGACGGAGGAACAAAGGTGAGCTAATTCCTGGCTCTACTTAAATCTGCTTACCATACAGTACATTTTTACACTGCAATGGACAAAACAGACATTTCTGGGAGCTTTAACTTTTGTCATCACTTCCACAGAGGTGGTTTTAATAACTGGTTATTAAAAGATGCTCAATAGCATCTTCACACATGCAAAGATGAGTGATGAAGTTGAGTGAAAATCAGAAATGAGTGAAGTGTGTTTGGTAATCTCTAAATCGTGTCCAGCATGAGTTTACATACACTTTCAGAAAGACAAATTGTGGTTAAACTGGACTGAGAATTCATTAAATGCTTTTGTGTAGATCATCAAAGTCTCCCGAACCTTCTTCACATATTCAGAGTCCAGCTGCTCCTGAGTTCTTCCATTAAGTTGGAGCTCTCACAAGAGACAGATTTAAGAAAAAAAAAGTCAAACCCAATGCAACAGAGCCCGAGATATTCGGACTCTTGGTCTTTAAACATGGGTAAAGCTACAAAAAGGGTGGATCCTAGGGTTCCCATAATACAACTCAATAGTGTCTTTTGTAAGACCCTCCTCGCCTTGTAAACGCTTGTCTTTTGTTTTTAATTATTTTAATTTTCCCATTCATGTAGTTTAGGCTTTCAGTTCATTTTATACTCTTTGTGTTTGAAATGGGTTCTGTTTTAATTGTAAAGGACTTTGTAACTGTGTTTTGAAAGGTGCTATATACATAAAGGGTTACACTTTACTTGAAGGTATCTACATAAGAGTGACATGACACTGTCATGAACGTGTCATAAACATTATAAACAAGTCATAAACGTTTATGACATAAAGCTTCTTTTAGTAAGTGTCATTCGGTTTTTGACATGACAACTTATGGTAGGGTTAGGGTTAGAGTTAGGGTTAGGGTTAGGGTTTATGTGTTATGACTGTGTCATGACAGTGTCGTGTCACTCTTATGTAGATACCTTTAAGTAAAGTGTTACCAAATAAAGTAAAGTTAAAGATTATAATATTATTTATAATAATGATATCATATTATATAATAATTTATAATAATTTAATGATATCATCAAGGTTATTTTTTCAGACTTTAGAAACCACATTTTTTTTTTAATAGTCTCTCACCAAAAGTTGCTCCCTTCTCCTTCCTTCAGGTGGCAAGTGCCGCCATTCTGGCACGGGTTACTGATACAGGCATGAATCGGCTCCTCACAGTTCTGTCCCTACATGCAAACACAAACACATACATACATTTAGTGCTTCCAAAGAACAGCATCTTCTTAAAATTGCAGTATTTGCATTTTTTGTTCTTAGCGATAGGATTATCATATCCCCTTGTGATTAGGAGAGACTCTTGAGCAAGTGAATACGATGCTTTTGGCCTCCCATAGTAAGTGTACCTTAAATCCATAGGGGCAGGTGCAGCGGTAGTAGTGCACCGGGTCATTAGAGCAGGTGCCATCGTTCTTGCAGGGGTTGGACAGACAGGGCTCACACTTAGCCTGGACACTCATATCAACTGGACCTGTGTGGTGCAAACACACACACGTGCGCACACACACACACACACACACACACACACACACACACACACACACACACACACACACACACACACACACACACACACACACACACACACACACACACACACACAACCAGGG
This sequence comes from Gymnocephalus cernua, assembly GCA_023631565.1. NCBI lineage: Eukaryota > Metazoa > Chordata > Actinopteri > Perciformes > Percidae > Gymnocephalus > Gymnocephalus cernua. Next base: position 23,068,952 of record CM042427.1, on the reverse strand, counting down.
AGACGGTTAGCTTAATATAATGGAGTAAGACGAGTCAGAATACATAGGTCAACATACACTCAGACAGCTGTACATTATCAGGGACCTGCATAAACCTTGCATCAACTCAAGTGCTGCAGAAAAAAAGATGGTAGTTTTTCCCACTGGCTGCTATGTATTTTTGACATTTCACTTTGAATTTTGAAATAGTGATAATAAAATATTATCCATATATGAGAAAAATATGTTAATTTGTATGTAAAAAGGAAAAACAACAACCTTACCTATACTTTAATATAAGGTAAGCACTTAAAACCATGTGCACAAGAAAATAATAAAAAAATGTATAGAAGTAATAAGCAACAGTTACAGACATGTTACTGAGTTATGTATGATAACATTTTCTTTGCAGGGCCATGACATGTACAGAGGACACGCATACTTCCAAATTTCATGACAGAACATTAAGTTCTAACAGTTGGGACACACAATACTGGTCAGAACATGAGGGCTGAATGGGAAGCAGAGCGATTCATTTTGGTGGGGGCACAAAGCACGAGGAAAACTGTCTTGAGGAGCTTGGGAAGGAGAGAATGAGGAGGAAATACTGGGATATGATTGGCTACTTTACCTGGCACCAGAAAACCACACGGCCCCGGGACTTCTACAGTGCGTCAGTTAGATTAGGTTAAAAATAGATTTCAGTCATGTATTCATAGTTAATGTGATATAGTAAGGTTTAAAGGTTAACAGTCAGTAACATTTTGCAGTATGATGATTACAGCCACAATCATGCTCACTGCAAATTTGTGGGTTTTAGAGTTATTATATACATTTAAAAATTAACAATTCGTTGCTGCCCAGTGTACAAGTTGTAAATGGCAACTTGCGGTCTCCTCTAGGAGTGGACACCTCAAAATACAAGAATAATACAAGTGTGAATTGATGTACTCTATATCTGCTGGCCTGTGCATGTATTCCTGTGACAGTGTGTGTTTACCTGTGCAGGTAAACTTCTTGGAAGGCGTGGTGAGCAGCAGTTTGTCTGTCATGTCACCCGGCCCAGCACAGCGGGCGATGCCAGGCTCCTTGTAGCCACTCTTCACCCAGTCTGACAACCACTGCATGTGGCAGTCACAGTACAGAGGGTTTGCACCCAGAGCCCTGCCAGGCAGAAACAGAGAGGAGAATGAGAACAATGTTCAGTCCTAATAACAAAAGAAAAACTCAGCACTTCATTTCAGATCTGACGTGCTGGAATACAGAGCCAAAACAAAAGGAAACGTGTCACTGTCTAGATATTTACAGACCGAGTTGTATGTCACAGTCAAATTTAAGTGTGAACAGTTGTATATTTCTTCCATACATAACTGAGACTGTAGTGGAGATGATCTGGAGCATCTATCTCTGGTAGCAGCATTGGCAGTCATATTTCTCAAACCTAAAACACTTTCTATAAACTGCACATAAAGTTTTTCCTGATGTTCTACAGTTCAATAAAAAGTTCATTTTTTAAGGTAACTTAACAAGCACTGCAATTATGGATGGATAGTATCATCTGCTTTATTCATACTCCACAATGAATTTCATGACATTCATCAGTTACTTGGCTACTATCTGACCAGTAACCAATCATATTCATGCAGCTGTCCTGCACTGCCTTCATAACCAGACTATTACTCTGCTGTATATTCTCATGCCACATTCTGTTGCTATAGCTCCTCTTAACCATCTCCAGCCTAATCTCTGCACGCCCTGCAAAATCATCATTGCTGCTTGGATTATTTGAGAGCTCCGAAAACCCCCGAGATCTGACTGACCTGTTGTGGGGCCCTATTTTAACGATCTGAAACGCAAGTATCAAGCACGAAATGCAAGTAGCTTTGTGGGCGGAGCTCGGGCGCTGTTGCTATTTTACCGGCGGGATAAATGAGTCTTGCGCTCAACGTAAATCTAAAATGGGTTGGTCTGAAGTAGCTAGGTGTGGTTTGGGCGTAACGTGCAATAAACCAATCAGAGCGTCATCTCACATTCCCTTTAAGAGCAGGCGCGCTTGTTCCATGGCGGATTGCTATTATGACGGCGAATTTGCCTGGTGCACGGGTTCACAGCCGAGGAGACGTTCTCGTCAGGGCTGGAGCGGGAGCTGTACTATGGAAAGGATGCAGCAAAGTAATAAATGCCCGTCTTGATCAGGTGGCGATGTTGCTGCGGCCTCTCGGGCGCATCTCCTCAAGTCTGGAGAGGATTGCTGCAGCCATGCGTGGGCCTCCAAACGCATCACTTGCTCCTGTTGTGCCCCTTCCTCCTCCCCCCCCACACCATCTCCGTCCACCCGCTCCACCAGGAGCATATCGCGCATTGCCACTCCCGGACCCTCAAGTGTCTAATCCCGCCGTAGTTCAACATCACGTCTCCTTACGTCCTCTAATATTTCCTCATTTATGTCATCAACACATCCATGATTCATGGAAATGTGTAAAACACAACAAGCCACAAAGAATGCTGCGACTTTTTGAGGACTGTACTGTAAAGTGCCTCCTGGCCTATCCAAACACCTGAAGCGCATTTTCAGTAATATCTTTCCTTGTAATTATGTATGGTTTGCAAAAATGGGAACTGCTGCGTCCATGTAGATGAGAGGAGCAAAGTGTATGGGCGTTGTGCACACGCTACATTAAAGCATGCGCCCCTAAAATAGCATCTGAATAACGCGCCACTGACTTTTTTTCCTGGTCAGTGGCGGAATTGTTTTCTGAAACTGCAAAATAGCACCAGGGAACGTTTGCTCCGGAACACGCCTCCTCTTTTCGCTGAACCTCCCCCGGGAGCGCAAGTTCATTCCCTAATTTACCGACATGCCTCTATGGAGGGAAAAGTCTGCTGTGCGTCGGGTGCAAAATAGAATAGAATGATACATGCGTCGGTGGACAAAGTCAATTGCGCTGGGTGCAAGATAGGGCCCATAGTGTTTAACAAAGTAACAAAATTCCCAGGCTTGTAGTTTTATTGTGGGTAGAGATAATACTAGGCTAGCAGCAGCTAGCAGCAGCCTGTCACAATCGCTATCCATGGTGCTGATCCTCATGAGTGTCCCGGGGGCATTCCCACCAGCAAGTTATTAGCATCATTCTTCACTTGTGTGCAGCCAATATATCCCATACAGAGTGCTTAGTTTTGAGATACCATGCTACAAGAAAATGTTGGTAAACTGAAGAGAAAGAAAGGTAATAGTTATTTAGTCTGTAACGTTATTTTTTTTGTTATTGGTTACCACAGTGCATTGAATTTCTGCACAGGAGTGCTCCTGGACATTTTTGCAGTAAATACATTTAGCAGATTGCCCAAAAATCCATTATTTAGCAAGGGAGGTAAATACAAATCCAGTTTTGCAATTGTAGCTACAAAGAAAGGAGCATTGCTCAAAGAAGGAAAGAACTCTAGAATCCCATCATATATACACCACCCTTCAATAGTAAATATAGAATACTATAGAAAAAGGAGGCGAAAAGGGGAAAGGAGATAGCTGTATATGGGTTTGGTATTCGGATACATTCACAGAGAAGCCTCACTCAACAGACATTTTCCTTTTGAGTGACGGGAAAGGGCTCTTTGTCATGATAATGTGTTTTCCTTATTTTGCAATTCTATAAGGTGAAAAGATAGACGCTTCAATCCTAGAGAAAGATGTTAACTGAGATGTGTGTGTGTGTGTGTGTGTGTGTGTGTGTGTGTGTGTTTATATTACTCACAGGTGGGAGAGCGATGACAGGTCTTTGAAGGCTCCCTCTGGAATCAGCGATATGTCGTTGCCATGGAGAGATCTAAGAAAGAGAGAGAGAGAAAGAGGAAGAAAGAGAAAAAAGGGCACAGAAATGTTAAAAAGTGTCTGGATGTTAAAGTGCTCATATTATGGTTTTTGGCTTTTTCCCTTTCCTTTATTGTGTTATATATCTTTTTGTGCATGTTATAGGTTTACAAAGTGAAAAAGCCCAAAATCAACCCCAAAGGGACTTACCATCTCCAACAGAAAACAATGTTCACAAACTGCTTCAAACAGCTCTATTTTAGTCCAGGCTTTATTTCCAGCCTTTACTGTTCACAAACAACTCTATTGTAGTCCAGCCTTAACTTCGCTGACGAACGTGCGTCACTTTGTAACACATGTTATTATGCTCGCCTAAGCTAGCTGCTAACGTGGCACGCCCTCATACTCTGCTTCTGACTAGCTAGCTAGCTGACCGAGGCTAGCTAGCTGACCGAGCCTCTGCGCATGTGTGACTCCCAACAAAGATGGTACAGAAGTCTGATGCCTCACTCTGTAGCTAAAACAGAGGGCTCAACACACAGGGTGAAAAGAGGAGCTGCAGCAATAGTGCAGTACAACAAAAATATAGTTTAAAAAAAAATTAAACCATGTAAACCTATTCTGATATAACCTCTAAATACTACAATTATGAACCTGAAAACTAGCATTATATGAGAGTCTGCATTGCTTCTTTAGCACCGGTGGGACATAAATGTTTTTACACTATCTACCGCCTTGCATGTGTCGTCACAGGTACTCACAGCAAACGGAGAGACTTGAGTCCATCGAACGCCCTCACTGGTATGCACCGCAGGCGGTTGTAGCTCAGGATTCTTTACACACAGAATACACATGTTGGCATGGACACAAATACAGACTTTTTTTCAAGATAGCTTCAAATGCAGAAAGACATTTCAGAGCACAATCATGTTTATACCACTGAGCAAAGCAGTAGAGCAAACACACACACACACACACACACACACACACACACACACACACACACACACACACACACACACACACACACACACACACACACACACACGCATTGCAAAGGGACTGATGTAAAGCCAGACTCACAGGGTAAGCAGCTCGGACATGTTACTGAGGCTGTGGTTGGACAACGTGCTGATCTGGTTGTTACTCAAATCACTGAAAAGGAAACAATAACAGATACATAAAACACACACAGGCAGCACTGTAAACACATGCGTACACACACAAACTATATGCAGTACATAGTCAGTACTCTACTGTGCTCAGGATGTCACGCCCACATCAGGACCAAACTAGGTCACATCCAAAGTGATACAACACAGAGCTCTGGTACAATACCAGTCAGTTAGTTTTGGTCTTTAAAAGCAGAGTGCATGGGACACACGCCAAGTCACGATCCATTATATTAAAAGTGTGTTTGATTAAGCAAAACTTTAGCTTCGTGATGTGAGTGTATGTGTGTCTGCTGAGGCCATGTGGGTGAGACTTACATGAGTGTTAAGTGTTTGTAATTGGAGAGCTCCACAGGAACCTGAGTGAAGTGGTTACCATCCAGATACCTAAGAGACAGAGATAGAGAAAGAGAGAGAGAATGAGAGAGAGAGAGGAGTGGGGAGGGGGGGGGGGGGGGGGGGGGGGGGTATTAGCCAAAGTTATTTAGCCATGTAGGAAATTCCTCATCTCCAGCACTGTGAACAGTCATTACTTCTGCAGCCATAATAAACAGTGGAGTTTAATATCTCACAGGCATCATAATACAGTAAAACCACCCTGCACGACTGCGATCATATCTCCTTCACTCTGTGACAATGTGCTATTAATCTAGCGTATTAAAGGTCCCATGACATGGTGTTCTTTGGATGCTTTTATTTAGGCCTTAGTGGTCCCCTAATACTATATCTGATGTCTCTTTTCCCAAAATTCAGCCTTGGTGCAGAATTACAGCCACTAGAGCCAGTCCCACAATGAGCTTTCCTCAGAACGCGCCATTTCTGTGTCTGTAGCTTTCATTTTCTCAAAAGGCAGAGCAGGATACCCAGGGCTCGGTTTACACCTATCACCATTTCAAGCCAATTTGGGACCATAGGCAGGCTGGGGGAACTCATATTAATGTTAATAAACCTCATAAAGTGAAATTGTCATGCCATGTTTCTTCCCAAAGGTGAAATAGTGAAATAATATCACCAAGCCTGGTGTCTGATGTTTAATTTATTTAGGGCTATACTTGTCTGATCATCAAGGACTTTGTGTTTGTGTTGAGATAAGTTTCTGGAATAAAATCCTCTGTCAGCCTTCAGTATGTGTACTTGTGTCTCTATGCGCTTGTATGCTAATGTTTCACGTCTTCTGACCGAGTACAGCTTCGGTTCGTAAAAATGAAAAGATTCAAATGAGAAAATGTCCCAAGTTTTAGGTTTTCTGGGCCTGACAACTTTGATGCTACAATGGCAGCAACTCCATTTAAACTGTGGTCTTATCCTGACTTCACACCAGACGTAAGTGCTACTGATCCAGTCATCTTTGCAATCGAGACTAGCTCCAACCTCCATTATGGTTTCACTGTCCTCGGAGCCAGCTGACAGTCCTGTCAGCAGCACCACTGCTAACAGGACAGCAGGTGGGCTAGCTGTCTTCACCAGGCTGGGCAAAAATATTTAGCCCTGCCTATTGTAGCTATTCAAGCCCAAAGTGAGTCTGATTCTGTGATTCTGTGAGTCAAAATTAATTCATAGATATAGTTAAGAGGTTCACAATATAAAGACAGTGGAATATTTGTGTGATTTGAACCACTGCCTATAGAGAATACACTTCACTAACATCACCACATTAAAAAAAAACATGGAGGAACATGACGCAAATTGTTTTCTTTTGTTAAATTAGACACAAATCTGTTGTGATGAGATAAGACGGACAAGTAATGGAAGTTAAAAATCCTTTAAAAAATGCTGCCAATGTGGATTGGCTTGGAATCCACCTGGTGCTACATTATCTACTTAAATGCTAATCATCTCTGTCCAAATAAAATCATGTCATCTCCAAATTTGGTAAGATTTTTCAAATAACTGAAGAATGAACTTTGTTTATGAGTTGAGAAAAACATCTCATACTTCTTAAGCTACATAAACCATTTTGAAACGGCATTTGATTGGCACGAAGCTGAAAACAGACTTGGTTTTAGGAACTCGTGAAAAGCTTTGGAAATACATGGTTTTCACAGGGCAATGACAACATGTCCTGTGTGAAGTTCAGTAAAAAGATGCCATCTACAAGATGGGACACTTGCGATTGTTAAACCAGTTTGATTGTACTCAGTGATGTGTTGTGTCCCTCACTCACAGTTCAGTGGTCTCTTTGGGCAGGCCTTTGGGCAGTGTGGTGAGGCCCTTGTTGCTGCAGCGCACCACAGTGTCCAGACAGGAACACTCTGCTGGACACCTCAGCACTGGAGAGCAGCTGTTCTCGTCGTTACCTGATGAGTGATAGATAGATGGATGGAGTGGTGCAGAGGGGAGGAAGGATGATAGAAAAGTGGTGATTAAAAAAAGAAACAATTGTCAGGGCTGCAGATGTTATAGAGCCTCATGTGTAAAGTGTAAATCTCCTCCGTCTTACCATCTTCACAGGCAAAGTCCTGGACAGCTACATCCTGGATGGGGATCTCCTTCAAGAAATAAGGACTCTGGCAGCGAGGGTTGCCAGTGACGATGTGTTTCCTTCTCAGCCAATCACCGAGCCAAGCCAGGTGACAGTTACAGTTGAAGGGATTGGCCAGAAGGTTGCTGGAGAAGAAGAAAGGAGTTGGATGTTTTATTGTGTGTGTGTGTGTGTGTGTGTGTGTGTGTGTGTGTGTGTGTGTGTGTGTGTGTGTGTGTGTGTGTGTGTGTGTGTGTGTCTGTGTGATAGTTAGAAGTCTGAGCTTCTCTTGCCTTCAGTGCTGCTGTAACTCTCCGGAGAAGAAAAAAGAAGTTGGATGTTTTATTGTGTGTGTGCGTGTGTGCATGCGCATGTTTGTGTCAGAGTGTGTTTACTCACAGCGTGGACAGGGAGTGCAATGTGTCGAAGGCTCCAGGGTTCATTGAGGTGATCTGGTTATCGTAGAGTGACAGGAGACGGACTGAGCTCAACCCCACGAAGCTGCTGTTACTCACACAGCTGATACGGTTACTCCTCAGCATACTGCTCTCACACACACACACACACACACACACACACACACACACACACACACACACACACACACACACACACACACACACACACACACACACACACACACACACACACACACACACACACACAATAAATAGATATATTCATGATTATATAAACCTGTGACTTATGCATGCTGACATGTTTTAAATGTTTGTGTGGACACTGTCACAGTATGCAAGAGCATATTTGAATATTACATGCATATTTTATGTGGTAATGGATTGATTATGCATTTAAGTAACTGTGTGTGTGTGTGTGTGTGTGCGTGTGTGTGTGTGTGTGTGTGTGTGTGTGTGTGTGTGTGTGTGTGTGTGTGTGTGTAGTACGCACAGTGTGCGGAGGCCACTGAGTCCCTTCAGCATGCGGTGGTGTATGTTCTCCAGTCTGTTGGAGGTCAGAATCAACTCATTGACCCCTGAGGCTCCTTCAAACGTCCCCTCCTCTATGTCAGTGATACGGTTATTGCTCAGGTTACTGCATGAGCAAGAAAGGTAAGAAGGCAGTACAAAAGAAAAGAGTGAAAACAAGGGAGAAGAAAAATGTAGAGCAAGCAAGAGGAGGACAAAGACAGCAAGAGAGAAGAGTTGTGTAAGTGGGTGTAGAAGTGGGTAAGGTATATAAAGAGAAATACACATTTCTGTGTCAACATAAGTACAATCATAGCTATCTCTGTGTGACCTGAATATGACTTCCTGACAACTACATGTGACTTTTTGTTCCCTTTACGTTTACAACATGTCTGACTCACATCTTCCTCAGCTGAGGCAACTTTTTGAAGATCCCTGTCGCCTCAAGCACAGAGAATTCATTGTTGTTCAGACGCCTAGGAACAGAGAAGAGAAGAGGTGGTCAGAGACAAATAGAGAGAACAACAGAAGAGACACTGAGGAGGACGAGAAGATCAAGGCCCAAGCAAGGTTTCCTTTGTACCACACACAGATATACTTTGTAGTAGAAAAATACAGCGTGACTCACAGTTCTGCGGTGTACTGAGGGATGTGATCTGGTATTTTGGTAAGTTTTTGGTTGGAGCAGTCAACTGTGGTGCCCTCACAACGGCACTTCTCGGGGCAGGCCAAGTCTGCGAAGCAGTCTCCTCCTAGCTTACTGCGGTAATCCTCAGTACCTGGTGACAATCACAACCACAACGTCACCGAATGCCCTCGTTGTGCAAGAGTCGAACCCCAGCGTTTACTGGTACCGGTTCCAACAAAAACACAGCAGATGGCCAGAGTGAAGGTTGTGATACAATAGAAGAATTTCGACATAGCGCAGAGGGGCTGTGCTGCTTTTGTTTGGAGTGTAAATTGTCAAAAATGAGGCAAACATGTTCGAAAAACATTGCTGATTATGATTGTATGCAACATTCCCCATGGGCATTACTACAAAATGCTGCATATGTATCACGGCCTTGGAGCCAAGTTCACAAGACACACAAATTACATGTATACAGGCAGTCACGCATCCACACAAACATATTGGAGTTTTTCAGTCCTGTCACACTACAAAGCAACTGTTAATGGTAGAAACCACAGCACAAAACAAGACTGCATCAAAATTTAGATCATAGCAGAAAAAATGTTCACACCCACATAGCAGTCATCTATCATAACGTCCAGGCGCACACATACACACACATACACACACACACACACACACATACACACACACACACACACACACACACACACACACACACACACACACACACACACACACACACACACACACACACACACACACACACACACACACACACACACACACACACACACACACACACCACAGGGGGTGAAAGGAGATTGCTGTCTCTTGCGTCTTGGCCATGCTGTAGGGTTTTGCAGGGCCGTTCCATGGTGCTTGACAGAACCATGTTCCACTATAGGAACCTGGCAGCCACATGGTTAGATCAAGCACAAAGGAACAACCTGCTGACTGAATGCTCCTCCGCTGGAACACAGGGGCGGGAAGGACAGAGGGCGAAGGGGAGGAGAAGAGAGAGGAGGGGGGAGAGGATGAGGTGGAGGACAAGGCAAGTAGGAGAGAGGAGAGGATGAGAAGGGGAGGAGAGCGAGGAGAGGGAGATGAGAGGACAAGAAAGAATAGGAGAGTTGAGAGGGAGAGGTGGAAACAAGAAGAAAAGTAGGAGAGGAGAGGGGAGGATGAGGATGAAAAGGAGAGGAGAGGGAGGAGATGAGGAAAGAAAAGGAGAGGAGGGGAGTAATGAAGAAAAGAGAGAAGAGGAGAATAGAAAAAAATGAGAGAAGAAGGGAGAGAAAAGGGTGAGAAGGAGAGAGATGTAGCGAAGGAGAGGATGAGAAGGAGAGGAGAGCAGGAAAAAGGAAATTAAATAAGTATAAGAAGAGGTAGAACCGTAAGGGAGAAAGATGGAAATATGATAGCAGAAAAGCAAGAGAAAGACAGAGCCGTCTTGCTTGAGGAAATGTAATACTTGGAAAGAAAAGAGAAGGGGAGCAATACTGAGAAGGAGGAGAGGAAGAGGAGGAGAAGAGGACAATAGACAGGGTGGAAAGTACATTAAAGAAAAAACAGGGGAAGTAGACTGGAGCATCTAAAGACATCTAAACTCAGACATAACACAGTAGAGCAGGAACAGAGCAACAGCTACAGAGGAGTTGGAGGAGAGTTACAGCAGCACTGAAGGCAAGAGAAGCTCAGACTTCTAACTATCACACACACACACACACACACACACACACACACACACACACACACACACACACACACACACACACACACACACACACACACACACACACACACACACACAAACAAACAGAGCAGCATGGTGAGAAAAAAAAACATTAATCATTGTGTAATAAAATGTAAATCTTATAAATATGAGTATTGTTGTTTGTAAACAGATAAGAGGAGTCACAGAAGGGGTCAAAGGTCACTGTGGGTGGTAGGGGTCAAAGGCCAGCTCAGGGGACGAGAGGTCAGGAATTTCGGACTTGGCGCAAGAATCATGTGTGTGTGTTTGTGTTACTTACAGCCGACATGGTGTACTCCTGAGTGTGTGAGAGAGGCAGTAGGAGAAAGAAGAAGGGATTTCAATTGTTTATTTGAACAGAAGGGGAAAAAAGGGATGAAAAAATGCTGCAAATTTTTCGTGTTCAGTCCTCAGGCAGTGATTCATTTAAAGAGGTAATGATTCGTGAATAGTGAGAATCGTGCTGGCATAACAGGACATTTGGTGGGTGCCTTCATCCAACACACATCCCGGCCTAGTTTGCTTTAAGCTAGACTGATTCAAACTTGTTTTGGTGAGGATCGCGAGATGACGAAAAGCACACATAAATGTGCTATGCCGATGAACAATAAAGTTTAGCCCGTTCTAAACATTCACTATTGCAAAGCACAGTTTTTTGTTTAATGGATTCTTTGACATCAATCACTTCAGTTCAAGTGATATAGGGGGACATGATGCAAATTGAACTATAGGGGATTTTAGATGTATTGATCCAAGGCGTGAAAGCCAAGGTTGTACCACAGAATAAAACATGTTTATTAAACTTCTCAACGGTAAATTATTCAGCTTTGCCGTACATGTGTTACCTGGGCTTTGAAACCCCTGTCCCCCCAGTGAGTTAATAACTGCAGTGAATATACACACACACACACACACACACACACACACACACACACACACACACACACACACACACACACACACACACACACACACACACACACACACACACACACACACACACACACACCATGCCTCCTCTGTGTGCTGCTGTGGTAATGACCGCCTTTAGCCTTGCTACTGATCTCATATGCATGTCTGATTTACATATTTCCCAGCACCCCTCTGAGCATGGTAACTGTGTGACCTTTTGATGTTCTGCAGTGGGCGAAACAGACACAGATGCTCATGGACACACGCTCATACATTAGCTCTCATTAGATGTGGTAAGAAGTGAGGAGGACTATAAAATAAAATATATAGTTTCTGTGATCGCTGTACCAATATACTTTTATTTACACAGAGAGCGGCATGAGCTTATTAATTCAATTGTTTTTCTCCCTCTATTGTCAAGGTTACAGTTACCATTGAAAAACCGAGTGCAAGGACGGAAGGAAGACTTGATTATCTGGTGCCTGGTGAGACGTGATGCGTTATGATGTACGTTGGACCATTAAAAGAAATTGTCTTGGCATTCAAAAAGTGTCAGTCAAAGCACGTCACTCCAAAGTGTCGAGAGTTTGTGAGTGTGCAGCATCAGCCGTGATGGACCAAACAGTGTCTTACACACACATGCTCAATGTACAATACCTGGGATGAAATACTGTTCTCTTGCTAATGGAGAGACAGAGACAGAGAGAGTAAAAGTAAAAAACAACAAAAGGCAAGTCTAAAATAAAGCACTTACTGGCTGTGTGTGTGTGTGTGTGTGTGTGTGTGTGTGTGTGTGTGTGTGTGTGTGTGTGTGTGTGTGTGTGTGTGTGTGTGTGTGTGTGTGTGTGTGTGTGTGTGCGTGCGTGCGTGCGTGTGGTAAATGAGATATGCTATAAAATGCTTAAAGGTCCCATGGCATGACAATTTCACTTTATGAGGTTTTTTTTAACATTAATATGAGTTCCCCCAGCCTGCCTATGGTCCCCCAGTGGCTAGAGATGGTGATAGGTGTAAACCGAGCCCTGAGTATCCTGCTCTGCCTTTGAGAAAATGAAAGCTCAGATGGGCCGATCTGGAATCTTCCCTATATGACGTCATAAGGAGCAAGGTTACCTCCCCTTTCTCTGCTTTGCCCGCCCAGAGAATTTGGCCCGCCCATGAGAAAGAGGGAGACACCATGGCTTGCAATGAAGCTAAGCATGACAGTTGGTCAAGGCCACACCCCCCACCCTCCACCTTGCCCCCCCCCCTCCTCCTCAATAGCATTTAAAGCTACAGACACAGAAATGGCACATATTAAGGAAAGCTCATTGTGGGACTGGATCGTAGTGGCTGTAATTCAGCACCAAGGCTGAATTTTGGGAAAGAGACTTCAGATATAGTATTAGGGGACCACTAAGGCCTATATAAAAGCATCCAAAGAGCACCATGTCATAGGACCTTTAAAACAGGGAGTTGAGGTTAGTAAAGAGAGGCTTAGGGAAAATCCCAGTAGGAAGACACAGAATGAGAACGCAGGCCAGTATACAGTGAACCAAGCATTAGCATAGTATGTGTCTGAACGTGTGTGAATGATCAGAAATAATCATATAAATAATGCCACGTGTGTTTATACCTGAGCAGCGGAACTTCTTGCTCTTGATTTGTCCAATTCGTTTGTTGGCGAGGCGCCGGGGGCTTGTGCAGCGAGCGCCGCTTGTCTCAATGGGATTGTCCTGCAGGTAATCTGCCAGCCACTTCAGATGGCAGTCACAGATAAATGGGTTTTGGGCTAAGTGACTGATACAGCCACACAGACACAGACACAGGCACATGGAGCACACAAAAGCACACAAGTAAGCTGTCAGAACAATATAAAGTTGTGCACATGTTCTGTTTCTTGTGTGTGAGAGAAAACGCATGGTCCCAAAAATTCAAGATGCATAAACAATATTGTTTTTCTAACAATTTTTATGCTGGGCTATTCTGAAAATATGATTGATTTTTGTTTACGACCGGAGTTGTTCAGTTATGATGATTGACACTACTGCTAAACATTTTACAACTTCTTATTCACCACTACAAGTCTGGTCTGTGTGTACAATGAGCTATGTGTGCATGTATGTGTATGTGTGTGTGTGTGTGTGTGTGTGTGTGTGTGTGTGTGTGTGTGTGTGTGTGTGTGTGTGTGTGAACGTACAGCGTTTGTATGGCTCTTAGCGATGAGAAGGTCCCCTTGGCGATGGTCTGGAGCTTGTTGTCATATAGTGAAAGCAGATTGAGGTTGTGGAGGTCCTGAAATGCGTCCACACGCAGACACGCTATCTTATTAGCATTCAGTAACCTTAAAGAAAGAAGCAACATAACAAAGGAGGGGAAGAGGGGGGCGGGGGGGGGGGGGGGGTTGGGCATGAAGGTTTATTCTGTTATCACCCTCTGATGACAATATTTTAGGTAAGCACTTTTCAGCAGTATGAGATACCAATGAGATGCGGATGTGAGCTCTTTGCTGCAACTCCAACTTTGGTTGTGTCTGTGTGTGTGTGTGTGTGTGTGTGTGTGTGTGTGTGTGTGTGTGTGTGTGTGTGTGTGTGTTTGTGTCTACTCACAATAGCTGCAGAGAAAACAGTCCCTCAAACAGTGCTTTAGAAATCTCAGTGATCTTGTTCCCATATAGCACCCTGCAGAGCACAAACACTGCATAAATAAGTTATGAATAAGACCACACATATTATCCATTGATAATATTAATATAAACACTCAACATATACTGTAAAGAGAGCCAAACCCATCCCCACAACCTTCTGTTCCACTAGCATCTGTTTCTGATGGGAACATTTTAGTACCTTTTATCAAACATGAAATCAATATTTTATTAGTGAAAGATGCAGCTCCAATTAATCTTTGACAGGGTGCCAGTGCATGCTGCGTCCATCAAATTGTAAGAGACCTTAATTGCAAGCAGCCTGTGGGAAAAACTGCTGTAATTCTGAGTGTCAGGTTTGAGGAATGCCTGACAGCTACAATATCTCATATAAGAGAATTACAGAAGTGTCCAAATCTGTGGCAAGTCACAAGTAGTTAGATCTGATTAAAATCCAAATTAACACTACCTCTGGTTCCAATTAATATGTGTATGCTCCAGATGTGTAACACATACTGTATTTAAAGTTTGTAGTGTGACTACAAGCCTAATAATTATGGGTGTAACCATCTTGGAAATGAGGTTTTAGTTTTTCCAAATCTGCCGACATTATGTGAATGCAGCATAAAACTAAAGGAGTGGCTTTTTATTGAAGAGAATGCAGAAACAACCAGAGAAAAACATTAAGACCTTAAATCGAGGTTGCTAACTGTAAACACTGTGCCTTTGTGCCATTACCTGGCTGTATGAAACACCACAAAACAAACTAAACTAGTTATGAACACTTTCCATCTAAATGCCCCAATAAAAAAAACTCTGGCTCCAGTGTGAGTAATGTACGCTGTTATCAGAGGAAAGCATTTTATAAATGCATCAGATTACATACACAAACAGGTCAAGGCTGAGACTGTCACTGCCTAACCCAACAAATACCTTACACACACACACACACACACACACACACACACACACACACGCACGCACGCACGCACGCACGCACGCACGCACGCACACACACACACACACACACACACACACACACACACACACACACACACACACACACACACACACACACACACACACACACACTCAGAGAGCTATCACTCATCTTTACGCTCTATGCTGAGTTGAACTGTGTATGTAGGCAGTTTAAAGACATGTGTTTTAGATTGGCTTTTATTTCATTGTGCTGAGTGGCTGTCCCTGAGAGACCTGAGGTTGGGAAACACACAATGTGGGGAGTGGATGCTTCATTTATGTCTCACACAAACATTAGCACGTACTGTTTTGCGCGCGTGCGCGCGCACACACACCCACACCCACACACACACACACACACACATCAAGACATACAGACGCACACATGCACTGACACATGCACATGGCTCATTTACATCCTCCCTAACTAAACCCTGACACACAATGACCACACGATGCAGTTTAATGTGAAAACCATACTGTATGTGGTGTGTCAGCATGAATGTGTGTGTCCCATTCTCTCTGTGGTGAATGTGTAATGAGGTGGCCGAAGCCTCAATTCAGCAATTCAGCATTTATGAATTATTGACTTTGGAGAGACAAGACCTTAATATAACTCCTTCATGAAATAACTCTACATCTCTCACTCCCTCTCCTGCTCCTCTCTCCATCTTCCTTCCCAAAGCTTCACACGCAAAGCAGATGGTCCGACCTGAGATTCAGGAGGAGCCAAGAGGAGGCCAACAGCACCACGGTTATTCAGTGCATCTAAAATGTCTCTATTATACTGCAAATGTGAGGCCACAATTAAAGATAATTCTAGTTTTCTTAATTTTTGCATTTTAGCTGTTAGATTTGGTCATTATTTTTAGCCATAACAATAAGATAAGCAGGGCAAGACGCATTTGCATTCAGATGATAAAAAACCAAACCCCAGGTTAGCCAAACTAATGAAACAGAAAGGAAAGTGAAATTATTATTAAAACGGACCCTTTGCTAAGGGCCCCTTGGTAACTGTTGCTTTCTTGTTTAAATGTTAAAAGGATTTGAGGATGATTTTGGGTTAATCTCTCCAAATTCAATAAAAACAGAACAGAGCCACTAACATTAACATTAGCCTAAACTCTGATATAATGGCTTTAGCATCCGGGATTGAAGTTATACCAGCTAGAGTCCTGAATGTGGCTTTTTCTAACATAACCTACCTGTAACCCCACATCCATTCACCCAGCATACTTGTTGGTTGAATGGATGCATAAGTTCAGATGTGCTCACTTTTGTTTTTTTTCCTCCAAATAAAGTGGTTCAGATAATTTGGCTTTGGCAAAGTCTGATTGTCTGACTTTTCTTGCGCTTCTAGCTCACTTTATTGTTAACATGTTATTTTGTTCCCAGATCTCAGAAATTAACTTGGTGAGTACAGCGTTATAACAGATAGAAGTGATGGCTAAAACTACAAAAACAAAAGATAAAAAAGATATGGTTAAATATTCCTCATAAAATTCAAAGGGCCATAATGTGGTGTTTTGTGTAAACTGCATCTGAAATACAAAAATATCACACTGTACTCACAGAGAGTTGAGAGAGCGCAGGCCTTGG
Organism: Gymnocephalus cernua; assembly: GCA_023631565.1. Taxonomy (NCBI): domain Eukaryota; kingdom Metazoa; phylum Chordata; class Actinopteri; order Perciformes; family Percidae; genus Gymnocephalus; species Gymnocephalus cernua. Next base: position 23,052,104 of record CM042427.1, on the reverse strand, counting down.
AAGGCGTCCGAGGCTAACTCTGATATCTGGTTGTTACTCAAGTCTCTGTGAAGAACAGAGCCAACGACAAAAAAAAACAAGAGACAGAGAGTCAGTGAGGGAGAGAGAGACATAAAAAGTGAAACACAGAGGACAGAAACAGAAGTTTTTGTGGATGGTTGACAGGGTGCACAATTCAGGTATCTCCTCATCTACTCACATCCTGCGCAGCTTCTTATAAGGAGAAAAGGCTCCAGCTGGGATCACCTTGATAGCGTTCTGCTCCAGTCGTCTGGAACCAAACATACACACAGACCATTGAGGGGGGACATTTACATTTGCCTATCACAGAGCTATCTCTGCTGTATCGTTGACTGCTGCTTATTCCCTGGGGCTCTGGCTAAGGGGAACATTTCCAGATAAGGCGCTTTGATGGCTGTTGCCAAAGTCTGTCACATTTCTCTGATCTTTTGCCCTCCTTAAACATGTGTACAGTCAGATGCACACAAAAACACACACACCCTTAACTATCTGGGCAGTGTTCCATTAAGTGCCATTCTAACTCTGCATCAGTCAGGCCCAAACAAATCAAGTGAGGCCAGGAGAGAGAAAGAGAGTGGGAGAGGGCAAACACAAGAGACCCAAACAAGCGTTCTCTAAACATTTCACATGTTCAGTCACCGTGACAAGAAAGCCGGTGGAACATGATTTGCAAACCAACCATTCGATTGTGAAACATTTCCCCTAAAATGAGTTTGTTCTTCATTTGCTGTTCTCTTCTGTTTAACACCACTCCAGTCCTTTCTTCATTACTAAGACGTGTGACTGATCACATAGGAGGATTGCATTGTATTGTAATGTAATGTATTCTGTTTTTTGGGGCAAATCCAAGTCAAGTCTCAAGGGAATTGACACTAGTCCAAGTCAAGTCTAAAATGAATAGATATGAGTGCAATTCAAGTGTGAATGATTGACCTGAGACCATCTCCAATTAACGGAGAAAAGTTCAGGTCAAGTCTCAAGTCAATCGAGTCAAGTACAAGTTAAGTTCCAAGGGCTGAAGTTAAGTCTAAAAGCAATCAGGTCTAGTCAAAGCATGTCTCAAGTCAAAGCATGTCTCAAGTCAATTCTCAAATCAATTGAGACAAATCCAAGTCAAGTCCTAAAGTATTATCCTAACAGGTCTCAAGTCAAGTCTTAGCGCAGTGGCCAGTGGTAGGTTAGGTTCTGGGTTCAAATCCAGGTTGTTCCGGGCCTTTCTGTGTGGAGTTTGCATGTTCTCCCCGTGTCTGCGTGGGTTTTCTCCGGGTGCTCCGGTTTCCCCCACCACTAAAAATATGTTCCCCTCCCTAACTGACGTGTGGTGAGCGCCTGGCGTCGTAAGGCGTTGTATGGCTGCCGTGCATCACCCAGGTGGGTGCTACACATTGGTGGTGTTAGAGAGCAGTTCCCCCCAAGCGCTTTGAGTGTCTATGATAAAGCGCTATATAAATGTAATTGAAAAAATAAAAAATAAAAGTCAACTGAGATAAGTCCAAGTCAAGTCTGAAAGCAATCAAAACAAGTCTAAGTCAAATCTCAAGTCTAGGCAAAGCATGTCTCAAATCAATCGAAACAACTCAGAATTAAGTCAACTAGTTGCAGGGTTGGTGGTTTAAACCCCGGCTCCATCTGTCCACATGTTGAGTGTCTTTGAGGAAATTGTTTTGGATGGTCAGCCCAGCGTGGCAGCTCAATCCATTTACCATCAAAGCAGGTTTCACATCAGACAGATGTAAATAAAGTCTTAAAGTTTTGTCAAAGCAGGCCTTGGGTCAAGTCTTAAAGTCAATGAAGACAAGTCCAAATTAAGTCTCCAAAAACAAGATCCCGGAATACTTACCACTAGAATGATACATAATAGTTGGACCTAGTAATTACATGTGTATGGTTATGCAAAGCCTGCCTAAAGCTGTTATTTCATTTTTTTCCAGGATTTTACCAGAACTTAAGATTTGAAGCCAAGTCTTTGGTGTCAAATCTCATGTAAGTCTCATCTAAGTCACATCTAGAGTCCTCATTTGTGTGACTCAAGTTTGACATCCACAGCTCTGCATGGTACTTTTTCACTTTACATCTGCTGCCCCCCCCCCCCCTCCCCCCCTTAGACAGATATATCATTAGTCTTGTCCTTCACATTCATCTTTTTATTCTTCCTCCCTCATCTCTTCATTATTTTCTTAAGCAGGGAAGTGCTGCATGGCCAGGTTTTCTTATTTCACAGATATGTGGTTTAATTTGACTGCACAGAGAGAAAGTGAAGTAGTGAAACAGAAAAGTGGTAAGAGGCAAAGAAGGAAAACAGAGACATGGTGAAAGAGCAAGAGAAATATCACTGCACCGAGAGCAGAGTGCAGGAGTTTGTATGCAAGAGCGCATGTGTGTGCATGTAGACTAAAGCAGGTGTGTGTTTACATGTGTGCCTTACATCTCAGTGATGGTTTCAGGTAGGTTGGTGGGTATTTCAGTCAGTCCCTTTCCTCTGCAGTCCACAATGTTGTTACTGCAGGTGCAGGACTCTGGGCACTGTAACACACTGCAGGAGGAAGATGACGACGACTGGTGACCTACGTAGAGACAAAAGGCCACTATTATCCACGGATAATGGTTATGCTAGGTGTTAATCCCAAAAAGTGAAGCTTGTTAAAGCACACAGAATTCAGAAAATCAAAGTGTGAACTAGCAGAAGGGCAACAAAGTGTGCAGGTGAGAAAGAGGTACTGTACCTAAATGTGATAGTGACCTTGTCTATCTTCAGTATTATTTTTAGTCTTGTGCATTATAATATAAAAGTGTTGTACATAGAATCAGATCAGTGCATATTTCAGTAAGAACTGTACAGTGCATAGGGTTAAAGCCAAGCCATGCAATAAAAGATGAATACTTGCCTTCGTCCTCATCTTGAAAAGCATAAGCAACAGACAGTAAGAAAAAGCAAAACAACACAAAGCAGAAGATGGGTTTGCTACTGTAAAACAGCAAGCGGATGTATGTCACAAAATAGTCAACAAAGCAAACAGTCAACTTAACCTACCTGTGCAGGCAAACTCCTTCTTCTGCACCTCAGCCACGTTGTGCCCCCTCAAGTGCGGCGGAGCCATGCATTGCGTGTAAAGACCCAGACGGGGGCGCTGTCGCAGCCACTCTGACAGCCAGGCCACGTGGCAGTCACACTGCAGGTTGTTGGAGTGCAGGCGACTGGGGAAGAGAGGAGGTGGGAGGGAGGAGAAGAGGGGATGGAGAGTGGCGAGAACAGGTGGGGGGAGGGAGCGAAGACATAATAGATATGAGGAATCGGGGGGAGACAGAAGCAGGGTGGGTGGAGGTATGGGGGAAGACGTGCAAGTACAGATCAATAAATCAATTGTACAAATTGTGTACCAAATACTCGGCTGTGCCACTTACAAGGTCCTGAGCTTCGGCATGTGGTTGAAACTGGCTACAGACAGTCGGCTGATGTTGTTGTTGTTGAGGGTGCTGAGGAGAGAAAAGAGCAGAAAACACACAACGGCATATAGATTCATTGGACTCTTCTGTAGTGACAGGGTTGTTGTACATAGACACAGAGAAGTGGCTTAGTCAGCAAAGCAGGTATGGAAGTTGGACTCTGCTGAGTGTGTAATCATTGTATTTTTTTTTAACTCTAAAAACATCCTGACAACAAAATTGTTTTTCAAACAGTCTTGATGACTTCAAGATTTGTCTGTGACTTAAAGGGTAACTACCATGTTTTTCAACCTGGACCCTATTTTCCTATGTTTTTGTGTCTAAGTGACTGATTGGAACAACAATCTTTGACATTGGTCCAGTATTAAGCAAGATCGCTGCAGTCGCCAGCAGCGAAACAAGCTACAATGTAAGTTAATAGGGCAATTGTTCAGCTTGTATTTACCTTCACAAAAGTGCTCAAATTAATATTCTAAGTATCTGACAACATTATGGAAAGGATTTCTAAGGAGGTCGACCTTTCTGTTAAAGTGTAAGATCCTTTTTTTAAACATAAAAACATCCACAAAATTTTGTTCGCTAAACCCACCAGACTCCATGTACTGTAAATAAACATACATAAAATACACTTCATTCAAAGTCAATAGAAACTAAATAAAACTCTAGTCACAACTCTAGTTTTGGTTGAAATGAACATAGTTTACCGATTTACATGTGAAAATATGTTGGTTCTATACACGGTAAAAGTATTGCTTTTTTAAATGGAGTCTGGTGGGTTTAGCGCTAGTGACTTCAGAGCTGTTTCTGGTTGAAAAGAAAGGTCTCAAAGAGGTTTTACAGTAAAGGTCTATCTCTGAAGGGATCCTTTCCATAATGTTGTCAGACACTTAGAATATTAATCTGAGCCTGACAGTGGCAAAACAAGCACTTTTGTGAAGGTAAATACAAGCTGGAAAATTGCCCTATTAACTTACATTGTAGCTTGTTTCGCCGACTGCAGCGATCTTGCTTGAAAAAAAACGGTAGTTACCCTTTAAACCTACTGAGTGTTTAGCTAACTAGCTCTCTTATGAGCAGTCTCATTTGATTAAAACCATCTTAGCCATCTGTGTATCTCGCTTTTTCAAACACAACATAAAAAAACACAATTTAATAATTTGATTGTGAAGTGATTTAACTGCAGGATGCACAGCCACTATTTGACATCTTGGCACTGAAATGAAAACAGGCACAACAGTGTCTTTCTAGTAAGCTAACAAAATGTGCATTTCAGCAAAAACACTATTGTATTATTAAGTGTATTATGACAAAACGTCTCTTAACGGAAAAGTGTTAGTGAACGTGACTAGGCTCATAAATCAGTTCAATACTCAAACTACTCCTTGTGCATATACAAAGCAAATTATTCGTAATTTTGACTTTGAAATCAAAGCAATATGCCTTTGTCTCATAATACAATGAAAATGAATATCCGTCATTAGGAAAATCAACAAGCTTCTTAGTCAGGCTGACTTTAGGACAGACAAGGGTTCTGTACAGTGGCACTAATGATGGTAATTATTAAATAAGAAGAAGATGATATCAATACTGTCATTCCTGAATATATATGAAACTGCATTTTTTTTCAGGAGCTGTAAAGGCAATGCAGTCTTTCAAAGGTCAACGAGGATATTAACTGTTTAGTATCCCACTGTTGTTAGTGTTCGTCATTTATTATGCTGTTGTTAGCGGTGCAACTGAATAAACAGGTACTCACAGCACTTCCAGGTCACGTAACGCTCGGAAAGCTCCATCTTCAATACAGCTGATGTGGTTGTAGTCCAACTGGCTGTACACACACACACACACACACACACACACACACACACACACACACACACACACACACACACACACACACACACACACACACACACACACACACACACACACATATGTCTTACAATATATCTTCAGGTGAAATTCAGGCCAGACAGCAAACTCATCAACAACCTCTCTCTGTCACCCTCACACTCACTTTCTCTTTTGCTTTGGTTCTGTCTCCTGAGCCCATTGTTCTTTGTAGATGTATTTCTCAACAAATTCATCTCTGCATCCATTCCCCTTTCATGCTCTCTTCTATCTGACGTCTAATTTGTATGCGCTGCTCTTTACCTCCTCCTTCCTCTCTCTCTCTCTCTCTCTCTCTCTCTCTCTCTCTCTCTCTTTCTCAGAATCACTTTACTGAAACAATTTAATTAAGACATAAGGACTGTAAATCATGTGCTGTCATTCCCATGCTAATGCACACGCACACATGCACACACGGTAACACACACGCACACATGCACACACGGTAACACACACACACACACGTGCACACACACACACACACACACACACACACACACACACACACACACACACACACACACACACACACACACACACACACTGCCCTGCCCTTTTACAATAATTGCAAGGCATTTCAAAAAAATTCTCTGATGTGGAAAAAAACCTAGGATGCAGCCAAATAGTTGGAAAATCCATATTTCTAGAATTACTGCTGGGCAATTACTTTACCTGTGAAATGACCAACAATTATCTTCAGTGATCATAACTATGACTGAGGCAAAACAAAGAGAGAAAACAGAAATGCAGTGACGTGACCATAGCACACACACACACAGTAACTGCTAACGAGCAGCGGTGCCAGTCAATACAGCAAGCAGGAGGCACATGACATTTAACACAATGAAATATTGATGCACAGGCACATGGGAGCTGTGCACATTTGCAAATACATTGAAAAGCAAGCGACAGATGTGCACGCACGCACACGCACGCACGCACGCACTCACACACACACACACACACAAAGTATTGCAAAAGTGCAACTTACAGATTCTTGATTTCCACAGCTCCCCTGAAGGCTTTTCTTGGAACCCCCTGAATCTGATTCTCGCTGAGATCACTGGACAGAAAGAGAAAGGTGTAGAGAAGAGAGAAGAAAAAAATAAGGTGGCAGAGAGTTAAACCAAGAGCACTCCTTCGCCAAATATAATCAACTGTCTCTATTCATCTCTCAGTGACACAAAAAACTCTCCCTTTGATACCACTTATCCACGTGTCTGGAGCCAGATGCAATTCAATTGCCTGCTTTGAACATCCATCCAACTCAGGTATGAGAGGCTTAAAGAACCTGTAGGGGGCACTAGTGACCTCCGCTTCCCACAAAGCTTCCTCTTCCTCCACTCATCTCTCCCTCACCGCCTCCCCCGCCTCCTTCCTCTGCTTTTAAAGAGTGAGTGATGGATGTGTGTGTCTGTACACTGGGGTTTACAGAGATTTAATTTTCAGCCACTTTAACTAAGCTGCAGCTTGGAAAACAGCAAAAACAAAGATCAACACACTAAATTTACTGCAGCCGGTGACACACACTCACACGCATGCACGCACACATGCATGCACGCACACACACACACACACACACACACACACACACACACACACACACACACACACACACACACACACACACACACACACACACACACACACACACACACACACACACACACACACACACACACACACACACACAGACATATGTGTGCTAATACATGTTCCTCTTCACTCACACGAGCACATAAATACACTCAAACACAAACACATGAACAGGTGTGTCACATAAACTAAATCTACTGCCTGCAGCCAACTAAAATACTGGTTGGTATAGCAACTTGATTTATTGAAGGGCAAACACATAGGTGCTGAAGGATGTACACACAAATGGTTACATGAAATGAGGCGTTAAGCACGCTCGCATACACGTGCAAATATTAATAAAGTAATGTAAAGAAGAGGGATTAGAATGAATTAAGCTGTTTCAAAAGATGCAGATGTGAAATGCAGTCACTAAAACATCAACATATTTAATCTCATCATCAGAGAAACATCTCAACATTACTGGAAACAGGACACTTAGACATCTTAATGGTTTCCCAGAAGGCTTGACTCGGTGTGCGTGTGTCGTCTGCCGCCAGTACAGACCCACGTTCCAGACAGACTATTTGACCTTTCACCACTGACCCTCCAGCTCTTGACCCCCAACTGTGGCAGCGTGACCTCCATGCTAATCAGCTAACAGCTAATGCCCAGCCACATTCCTCACATTTTTGTGTGTGATCGTATAATCAGTACTGCGGGTATCATCCATCTCCTGTGTTTCCACCTGCTACTTCTATATCTACATCAGAAGTATAATTTGTTTTTTGTTGCCAATAATAAAGAAAAATGACAGAGGGTGTTTGAAAGATGGAGAACATTGAGTGGTTTTATTTTTGTTCTTTGACAAAACTAGTCAATTTATTGCAATCAGAGGTAAAAGTCAGCACCTCTTCAGCTTCCTGTTGGACGAAGGATTGGTGTACGTGTTTTGATTGATAGCTGAGACAGCAGCGGGCAATGTAAACAAACTTTCTCTGGTAACTGTAGCTTATTAGCAAAGGGACAGATGTTTGCATTGATGAAAAAAGGACAATTGTTATGCATCTACATCCACTGATCATGACATCTGCAGGAAAATGTTTAAGATGTTCAAACTGCTACAGCTGACTAGAAAATGGCTATGAAGCCTGCTGAAATTACATGAGAGAGAGTGTACTTTTCCTCTTGGAAGTTTGTTTCTCATAGCAAGCCAAGTTGCAAGAGGTTCACAAACTATGACTTTTTTGCATCCATGTAACTCTGCGATCAGTCAGTGAATTTAAAATGTATATATGTGAGGATTTGCTGCTTTTCTCTGTTTTAAATCATGCAAAAAAAAATTTTTTACTGTTCAGTCAGACAAAACAAGCTGAAAACTTTAACTTCAGCTCTGAAGAAATCATGAGGGGCAAAATAATTGTTGCACAGAATGACCAACAAATGTAAAATGCAACTTCCTCATGAATACATAAAGCAGTCCTAACTAATTTAATTTCAGTTGGACTTTACGTGTGCACATTAACGCATACATATGCACTTGCACATACACACACACACACACACACACGGCATCATGTTTCAATGCTCTCTGATGACGGGATATATCAACATGATCCTGGAATAAGACTTTACAAACAAAGGTAGATGAAGAAGAGGCTGTTTTACACACACAACATCAACATGTATGTGCTTCTCCTCATGCATGCACGCACGCACGCACGCACGGGCGGGCGCGCACTCACACACACACACACACACACACACACACACACACACACACACACACACACACACACACACACACACACACACACACACACACACACACACACACAGAGCGGCTGGTCTGAATCAAATGGAGTGTATCCTGATACTGTTTTTACAGGACCGGGGGGGGTTTGCAAAACAGCCATGCTCCTTTAACCGCTGCAACTCTAAAACCAAATAAACACTCTAAAGTACTCCTTAACCCTACGCAAACCCACATTGACACACATGCACACACAGCAGAGTATGTAACCTGCATTACGTATCCACTTAATCAGCCTATCGGATGCAGAAATGCGTAAAAACTTGTTAATGTGTCATATGAGGAGATGACAGCTTGACAGTGTTTGTATGTCTATGTTTTAGGCCGCACACAGACCTCAGTGTAAACGACAGCACACAGTTAACTAATGTTGGCCAGAGTGTGTATACACACATATATAACATGTTCACCTGGAAATGTACAACACACTTTCACAATTATTGTAATGGATAGTAAACACCATATGAAAGTAGGTGTTGGTACACTAGCGTGTACAGCAATGGTTCTCAAAGTGGGGTCCGGGGACCCCCAGGGGTCATTGAGGGGGTTCCAAGGGGTCCCCAGCAAAAAATGGAATCATTAATTTTCACTATAATTCCATCCATAAGTAACACAATGACAGAATGTATGACTATTTTGGTCATTTTCATAGACTTTCTGTAATAAAACATCTAAAAGTAAAAATCCTATCAGGTGGGGATCCTATCAGGTGGGACAAAATGTAATCAAATGGGGGCCCGTGGTCTAATTTGTGTCAGTTTGATGTCAAAAAATTTAAGAACCGTGTACAGAATGAAAGTTTGCATGCATGTGACATATTCATTTATCTTCTGATGCACTGAGATGATTGGACATTGATTTTGTACGTCCATCTGTCCCTGTGATCTACGACAAGAGAGAGACAGCACACATGTACACACATAGTACAAGCGTGCATATATGATTGGCAGTTTGGGCTACTGTGGGGAAGTGCAGGAGGCCACTCTCAACCCTATTCATCACTCAGACCACCAGAGAGAGAGAGAGAGAGAGAGAGAGAGAGAGAGAGAGAGAGAGAAAGGATGAATAGTAAGTTTCCCCCCTACAAGGAAATTGACTTCTTAGAGACTTAGGAGTGGATTTTTTTTCTTCAGTTTTGAGCCAAGGCACCTGATTCAATTTCATCTTTAGGTAAATGGTTTGGTAGATGTCCCACCAACCACTTTCCCTCTCTTTCTCCCAATATCCTTCTCTAGCTTTCTCTCCACCGACCTCTCCCATGTCATACTCTTTTCTCTCTCTCTTCCTTTTCTCTGAAATTGGTCTTGTTTTTGGACTTCCCCAAAGTTTAACCCCTCACCTTTGCCCCTGTGCCCCTTAACCGGGAGGTTACCTTCATTAAAAGAGGCTCCTGCTGAGCCCAGTGCGTGTGCAAGTGTGAATGTGTGTGCATGTGCTTTTGTTTGTATGGGCCGGAGGTATTAAATCCACAAAGGAACTATATCATGCTGCTAAGTTAAGAACCTTCTGAAACACACACACACACACACACACACATCCACCCACACACACCCTTACCACCCATCCACCCACCCACCCTCCCTCCCTCCCTCCACACACACACACACACACACACACACACACACACACACACACACACACACACACACACACACACACACACACACACACACACACACACACACACACACACACACACACCTCTCTCTCTCTTTTTGACCACAGGAGGCTGAATAAATCTGAAAACACCAGCGTCACGTTTTTGTGTGGACGGGGAAAACAGAGCTTTTGAGAAACAATGATGTAAGCCTGCTAAGACAATGTTGTGGCAGTAAAGTACGTAAGAAGACGACTGTCTGTCACCTGTAACCCACTCTGTGATCAATTGTTTTAAATGCTAGTACAGCTGATCACACAATACAGGTGTTGGCATTGAACTGTATTCATGTTTATATTGTCAAGTTCACAATCACAAAATTGTGATTTGATTGACAACTTGACTTTTTTTAATCATTGTTTAGCTGTCTGACAGAAACAGAAAAATATGTAAATGGAAACACCTTAAAAAAAACCTCATCATAGGAGCGCGCAGAACAAAGATGTAACCAGCTGAGACTGAGAAATGGGGCTGTGACTCTAGCAGATGTTGGCTGTGATTCACAATTTGGTTGTAAGAGGAAGAAGAGGAAAAGATTTAGCAGTTTTCATATTGCTTTGGTTTTTCACTATGGAGAGAGAAAATGTCCTACCAAACTAAGGGCGCTCATCGTTTGAGCCGATCAGATTGAGTCCGAATCGTGTGGACGGGGTCTTTTTCTAAATCTACTGACCTTCCTCTGTCTGTTATTCTCACCTTTGGTGGCCCAGGATGTGTGTTTGTGTGTGTGCGTGTGCATGTGTGTGTGCGTGATAGAGTCAGGTCTCCAGTGTTAAGAGCTTAGTGCTGCTTTTCTAAAGAGTCTTTTCAGAATGAGAGGGGCTTTTGACGCCCTGCGTGGCTAAGAAGACCTGGGCATGAAAGAGCAGCACTCAATTCTCACACATGCACCCCTCATCCTTCCCCTCCTCCCTGCTCTTTCTCTCTCACACTAGACACACACACACACACACACACACACACACACACACACACACACACACACACACACACACACACACACACACACACACACACACACACACACACACACA
>CM042427.1:23028170-23038170 GCA_023631565.1 Gymnocephalus cernua | reverse complement strand
ACCAGCACCCTCTGCTAGCAGTGTTTTAATCTGCTAGAATACAACTCAGAGTAGTATTACATCTTTTTTTGTTTTTTGTTTTTTGGGGCATTTTGGGCCTTTATTTATAGGACAGTGAAGACATGAAAGGGGAGAGAGGGGTGGAATGACATGCAGCAAAGGGCCGCAGGTTGGAGTTGTGAACCTCTATATATGGGTGCATGCTTTACCAGGTGAGATACCCACGCGCCCTGGATTACATCTAAACCTTACTTTTACAGTAGATCGTCTAAACTAGCAATTAAGACAAATTTCGTACAAAAGTGTTGTTTGCATGACCTTTATTTGTCATTGTTGAATAAATCCTCGCTCAGACAGTCGCTAAAAAGTACCTATTGACATAGGCGTCGATTTCGGTGGGGACGGTGGGTACACGTACCCATCAGATTTTGTCACAAGTCATTTTATACCCACCACTTTTTTTGAAAATCTTGAGCTCAATTTAGTTAAAAAAAGTTCATAACACATATAATTCTTGAGTGACAGATGCCAACAAATCCACAAAAATCTCTATCCCCACAGGGCCTGCTGCGCTGGCTGCACGCTTCTCTGTTCACAACTCTGCCTGTCGGGACACTAACACTTAACGTGAAAAAGCTTAACCTGGTTTAATGTACATAAACAACGATCAATGATCACCAAATTTCTCTCTCATATTGCTCCTCATAACCACTGAAAACCGTCAAAAAATCTGTGATATACTCCATATCACTGATCGTTGTTTAGGTACATTACGTTAAGCTTTTTCCTTACAATAGGCTCTAATGAAGCAGAAACGCTTGTCAGATAACGTCCATAATAATTGGACTTTGGGTTAGATTTTTCTGACAGTTTTCAGTGGTTATGAGGAGCAATATGAGAGAGAAATTTGATTAATTTACATTAGTAAGCTACAGGACAGCGTCAAATCAAAACATGACCTGTGCAAAACAGAAAACAATTGGCAGAGCTGCGATCGACTGTAATTCATTTAGCATTTTGCTCTTTGAGTGCCCTCTGCTGGTCAATTTGGAGTTTAATGTCCTTTTTCTAGAAGCGTTTTGGTTTTATTTCAGTGCAGAGAGGATTCAGACAAAAGAAAGTATGATTGATTTCTCAAGATTCTATCTTTCTCAAACTCTTTTGGCATTTTAAGCACGTAGGGACTAAATGTAATCAAAGAATTTGAAAGTCACATCTTAGATCTCTCTCTCTCTTCCCTGCATTGATTCCTTCTAGTCCATTCCTTTTACATTTCACTTCATTCCTCACATTTCTCTCACTCAAACCTCGTCTTAAATCCTTCTTCCCCCCCTCCACCCCCCCTTTTTTTTGGCAACCTTTCCCTCTCCTCTCTTCCTTTCTCTCTCTCTTTATTCTCTCTCTCTCACATCATCTCCACCCTCCAGCACCCTCCTTTGCCCTGCTCCCTGTGTAATGAGTCTAATCCATCAGCCAGACAGTATTAATCGTATTCCGATAGCAGTGTGTTCACTCGCTGCTCGCTGCTGTCTCCGTCTCTACGAGTCAATAACCCCAGCTCTAACACCTACACACTGCCTATGACAGATAGGCTGTGTGTGTGTGTGTGTGTGTGTGTGTGTGTGTGTGTGTGTGTGTGTGTGTGTGTGTGTGTGTGTGTGTGTGTGTGTGTGTGCGTGTGTATATGTGTGTGTGTGAGAGAGAGAGAGAGAGAGAGAGAGAGAGAGTGTGTGTGTGTGTGTGTGTGTGTGTGTGTGTGTGTGTGTGCGTGTGTTTGTCTCTGTGTGTGTGAATTAAAACCAGCTCAGCACTATGACCAAATTTATTGCAGTCTTTGCCTGGAAGAGTGTCCAAAACACACACAAGATGTAGACATAGACACACACACCACAGCTAAAATGACCACCGCTGGCCGTGTTGCCAGACCACTCGGTTACCACAAACTCTTGGTCAGTGACATCATATCCTTTTCCTGTTTGCCTCTTACATTGCCATACAATAATAAATAGAAAAGATAAATAGAAAGTGACAGCACATGGGCGCATGTCTGGGTCTATTTGTGTGGGGTTGTGCATCTGCATCTGTGTGTGTGTGTGTGTGTGTGTGTGTGTGTGTGTGTGTGTGTGTGTGTGTGTGTGTGTGTGTGTGTGTGTGTGTCCCAGTCTGCATATCCCTTGCCAGGTCACAAAGTTTTTCACCCACGTCTTTGACCTGATCTGCCACAAACTCCATGACCCAATAAGCTGAAGCAGCCACCTCCCTTCTTGTCTGCCTCTTTTCCATTTAAAAGCCCCAACGTCTTACAAAAACCCCCTCTCGCTACAGGATAATGTATCAATCTGGCACCCAACGATCCTTTGTCATTTTCAGACTTAGCTATTCCATCTTACAATTCGCTTCATCCATCAATTGCTGCACTATTCTCCTGATCGCTTAATCATTGCATCACTCTTTTCATCCGTCAATCATTCATTCTTTGTATTCATCTGTCATCCAGCTCATTCAAGATGACCAGAAGTGGCGGATGAACGTATAAGTTTGGGGTCGAGAGTAGAGTGAACCCATCCTGTATTGTGCATTATGTAAGTCCGATTTGTGCTGTTAAATCAAATTAATGAAAAGCCCATCTGCTGTTTCATGCGGTAAACAAACAACCTGAGACAATATCAAAATAAAAAACTAAACAGCTCATAAACAATTTAACAACTAGGAAATTTAGAGGTTAGTTTCTTTCCAGCATGATTGACAGCTTAGATAGTTTATGGTCAGGGAGAGTGTGTTTGTACATCAGGAATGAGGGTTTATGTAGTGTATCAGTGGCAAGAGGCATAAAATGTGTGTGTGTGTGTGTGTGTGTGTGTGTGTGTGTGTGTGTGTGTGTGTGTGTGTGTGTGTGTGTGTGTGTGTGTGTGTGTGTGTGTGTGTGTGTGTGTGTGTGTGTGTGTGCTTGTGTGTGTGTGTGTCAGCAGCAGTGGCGATGACTTACCCTGATGTCATTATTCACAGTTTACAAACCATGACAGGACAGGCAACACACACACACACACACACACACACACACACACACACACACACACACACACACACACACACACACACACACACACACACACACACACCTCTTAATTCAGCACTGTGTGCGGTTTTGTCTTTCCTTCCCTGTGTTTACCCAGCAGCTTGGAGTGACATGCTGGCAAGGCTTTCTCATGCATACACAAATGCTTGCACACAGACAGACAGACATACAGACATACAGTACATGCATACATTTTGACATCTCTAACTATATATAATCTATCTATAAATATATAATCTATCTATAAATTAAGGCAATAATAACGAGTTAATGCAAATTCCTTTTAACGCCACAATCATTTTTTGACTTTTTTAATTGCGCGCACGTTCTGTAATTTAGGCCTCTGACCGCTCCATAGTTTGGGAAATCAGGAAGCGATGCAGCAGTTACGTTGTGGATGGCTAGGAGAAACAAACCTCCTTGAGCATTAATGAATAAATAAAAGTGTCTTTTGAATGAAAAGTTCAGTTTCAAAGCCCTTCTAGATGGTTCTCTCGACAAGACTGAAGTTATCTGCATGTACTGTCGATGTGAATTGAGTTACCACCAGGCACAGTTTCAAGTCAAAGCATTCTCATTAAAGGGCTAGTATGATATCGTACAAAAATGTATGTACAATAATTTGTATGATATCCTACGAAACTACGGTGACCGCCAGCCGGTCACGTGAGAGTTATGTTTAGCGGTCTTTACAGTTAAATTTAGCAGAAAAAATGTTAATGTGGTTTGGATTAGAACAGCACTTCCCTTAAGATGTAGTGCTGAGACATGACACGCGTTTCCTGGGTGAAAGTCTTATGTTTTTCCCGGGACATGAACACCGCTCCCCTGCTTGACAGCCTGCTGAAATAACACTTGCCGACCAAGCATACGGCTGATGCAAAGAACCCTCCTCCCCCTCGCCAAAGGCAGGCCATGCTGGATAGTTTGCAATGAAGACGACTGGACAACTCTACAAGCGATAATAGCTAAATGGGTGGCTACAGCTTGCAGGCTGATTAACACTGTAGAGGACACGGGTCTGCTTGAAATAATTTGCATCGAATCCAACGACTGCACGTATGCACGGCCTGTTTTGTGATGAGCTGCTTAAATTTTTTATGTTTAGTTAACCGTTATAAGTGTAAAATGGGACTCTACATTGTGTTAGTGTTACCACATTATGTTAGATTCAGGTCAATATACACACCACACACCAGGCATTTTTGTTTTTTGACACAACTTTCTGAGGGAGTGGAGGCATGTAACAGTGAGTTTTCATCAGCTTCTCTGGCATTTTGTCTATTCATAAGTTTTCACCTCTGTCAAATGAACAAACTTATATTTAGCAATTCTGATGTTTCCCTGCAGTTTTTTTTCTTTATGTACTGATTGAAAATGCAAATAAAAATTTGTGGATGGAGACGTAATTATAGACAGAATGAGGAAGAGCGAGGTGGTTATCACTGGTTCAATAGGTACAAAGACAGATCACATTTCTTTCTTCAGGCGCTATTAGAGTGTGTGTGTGTGTGTGTGTGTGTGTGTGTGTGTGTATGTGTGTGTGTGTGACTGTGTATGTTAGAGACAGAAAGTGTTTCCTCCCCTGAGGCCTCTCACTTGAACTCAGTGTGAGAATGAACCTCTTGTCAATCGTCTACTCAGAGCTGTTTAGGGAAATGAGGGCTTCATCAGTCAGCCGCTCAGCACTTGGAGAGCGATGAGGCTGCGACAGTTTACAGTATCTGACCCAACACCTGCACAACGCTTTTACACTAGAGAGAGAGAGAGAGAGAGAGAGAGGGGGGGGAGGAGAGGAAGATGGAGGGGACGAGGCCAAAGGCAAGGACAAAAAGATGGAAGAACATTTGTGGCCATCAAAAAGAAATCCAAGCGCTATTCAGATAAAAAAAGAACAAATTGGCAGAAAGGCATAGTTTCTGCTTTCCTTTTATCACAACTCCACCTCCTCCTCCCTCTCTTTTGCTCCAAATCTATTCAAGATGTCTTCAGACCCCCCCCCCCCCCCACACACACACACACACACACACACACACACACACACACACACCTCACCTCCCCCACCCCTCTGTTTGCCAGCTCCTGGCAATCGCAGGCTAGCTGAAATATTCCTCTTCAAATAGTTTCTCTCCGTCAATGTTGTCTTTCTTTCTTTCACCACCGTAGAGGCTCGGGTCACACACACTTGTCACTCTGGACCAGCTGTCCTGCACCATCTGTCCACTGTCTGCTCTGCACACACACACGCACACACACACACGCGCACACACACACACACACACACACACTGCGGCTAAAATGTGGCAGTTACTGGCAAAGACACCGTGCCCTTAGAACAACTTATGTTTATTGGGCTGTGTCAAAATAAATACAATATCTGACAATGATAGCAAAAAGACAAAGAGCAAGAGGGTTAGAGACGAAAGAGAGCAGAAGAAAAAAAAGGAGAGCAAACACTTCCAAACAAAAGCTGAAATTCATTTCCACATGGCCAACCGTGAATATGAGAAGCCATGCATATTGTGGACTACTTGTACGCTTTCTTGATTGGCTGTTGGGACTTTTTGTGTGTTTGCGTTGCATTTTACCTAAACAGCATATGTGTTGAAGTGAACAAAATGACTAATGTCTATTCTGCATTCCTGTGAGCAGCGGGTTGGAAAGACGGGCCATGAAAGCAAACAGTGTTGGCCATTAAGTCTCCTGGACACCAGCCAGACAACACACACGCATACATACATGCAAATGCACATGTGCACACAAACACATATATATGAGCACACATAAAAGTCAACCATTAAAAACATCGGTATTGGTGACTGATGATTTAAAGGGAATGATTCCCAGTGATTGTATGTTTATCAAAAGAAACAATAACAAAACTTTCACAATTTTCTGACATACACAAAAATAATTTTGTTTTCAGGTTTTACAACTTTAATGTTTAAACATTTAACTCTTAATCTTCACATTAAGTTATTAATTGGGTTAAATCAAACAGTTCAACTCCAGATGGGGACCTTTGTCACATGTCATCCCTCATCCATCAATACCTACTGTGTTAGATGAAGAAAACTCTCCAGCCACTAATGTATATTAATCATATTGTGCTTTTTTCTCTCCAAGTGGTTGATATCAAGTGGTGGAAAGTGTCTACAGTAAGTTTTTACTCAAGTAGGGTAATTAAGTAGTAAGTAATTTTGAGGTACCTTACTGGACTGTTTCCCTTTTTTTGTGGTACTTTATACTTCCACTCCGCAACACGGGAAGGGATTATATTGTATTATACTTTTTACTCTTTTTAAATTTATCTGACAAATTTAGTTTTGACATATAAAACTTTAGATCACTTAACATGATCCATCTGTATGGATTAAATTACCCAACAATATATAACGTAGGTAAAATGATCAGCTACAACAGTAACATTTTTATTATTTAAAACATAAACAGTACTTTTACATGTAATACATGTTGCTGATAGTATTTTACTAGTATTGGAGTGTTCTTATATTTTGTGTCTGGGAACTTGTACATTGTACAATTTATTTTTTTATATTTAGCGTTTTTTATTTTTTATTTTTCTGATGTAAAAAGCTTTCTCCTATTAAACCCGACAAGCCAGTCTTCATAGTGTTTGATCACACAATCCCGACCAGCCAGGGCTTATTTAGTGCAGCATGTTGCATTTCCACTGGACAAGTTCAGACACTGCAGACCTGATTGATGCCACAATTCCATCTACTAACCACAGCTTAACAAGAGCAGTTCAGTTGGAAATATGACCCACTGTGCTACAATGTCCACGATGAGGTTTGTGTCCCAAATATAGAGAATATGTGCAGGTCAGAGCTCGATGAGTGATTTTAGACGGGCTACATTCCTGCGGAGGGGACGTAGGGGGCGCTATGAGAGCAACAACACCAACACTTCAGACAGCGTTAGTTAAATTAGATTAGCAGGGTGTGTGTGTGTGTGTGTGTGTGTGTGTGTGTGTGTGTGTGTCACAGCTGTTCAATGCATTACCAACTAATATGACACTCCTGGTGCACCCACAAACACACACACATACACACATGCACGCACGCACATACACACACACACCCACGCACACCCACGCACACACACACACACACACACACACACACACACACACACACACACACACACCCACACACACACACACACACACACACACACACACACACACACACACACACACACACACACACACACACACACACACACAAACTGATTAACATGACTAGAATACCAGACTCCAGCCCTGACCTCTAAGAGATTGATTGACAATGTGACTGTTTCAAAATGCATATTTATGTGTGTTTGAGTGCGTGTGTGTATGCAAGTGTGCACCAGCGACACAGCATTCAAAATGTGTGTGTGTGTGTGTGTGTGTGTGTAATGGAAGAAGTGGACTGATGTAATGAGGCTGTAATAACGCTGAAGCTTAATCCTGGTGAAGACAGACATAGACCTCTCACCCCTGTCTACACACACACACACACACACACACACACACACACACACACACACACACACACACACACACACACACACACACACACACACACACACACTTTATTCCTTCTCCCCCATACTTGTCAATCTCACCCCTTCTTCTTTCCATCCCACTTTTCCTCTTTCCTTTCTCCTTTCCTACCTTCCCCACTCGCTTCATTTTCTCCTTCCTTTACTCCTTTTCTTTCCTTCCTGTCACTTTTCTTCCCTTCTACAAACCCCTACTACTTACTATTTCTCTGAACTTCTTCTTTCCATTCCGTGCCACCTTCCCATTTCCTTCCTGCTCTTCTCTTTCCTGTTCCCAATTTTCCTTCTTTTTCACTGCATCTCTTCATACCCGTACTCATACACATCTACCCACATTCTCTTTTTTCCTACCCACTCTCTTTCCCTTCCTTGTCATCTCTTCCCTTCTTCCTCATCTCCTCACAATCTTTCCTGCTTCTTACTTTCCTTCTTTCCAACTGTCTATCTTTTTTTCCCTTCTCTCACATTCTTCACTCTCTTTTCCTTCATCCCACTGGCCTTTTATCTGTTTCTCTTTCGTCTTCATTTATATCGTCACTTCTATCGTCTCGTCTCTTCTTCCCCTTCCATCACACTTAGCCTCTTTCAATCCTCCCTTTTACCTTCTCCGCCCCTTTCCTTTACTTTCTCCTCTTTCCTTTCTTTCAGTCCTCTCTCCTACCACTTCTTTTCCCCTATCTATTCTCTTCCGCTGCTCCCTTCCTTCCTTCCTCTGTCCTTCTCCCTATCTATTGTTGAATACCATAAATGTGGCGCATGCTTTCTTCACATTAAGCAGAGCAATAAAATACCACCAAACACACACACACACACACACACACACACACACACACACACACACACACACACACACACACACACACACACACACACACACACACACACACACACACACACACACACATTGCTGTGATTTCCTGTCTGGTCCGGGTTTTTGAGGCAGAGGTTATTTTCTGTCTTAGGTTTCACCAAAGGAAAGGATTCACTTCTACTTTACACGTTAAACATCCTGATTCTCGCATAGGACCATCTATCACCCTCATGTCATTTTGATTTGATTTTGATTTTTAAAAACAGGCCAGGGACAACACATGGAAATAAGGGCAAACACCGGCATATTATGTGCACGCTGCATGGAAAACTATTGGAGAAACACACAGATTGAAGATAAAGACACTGAAAGATTATTTCTGTTTTCCCACAACAAAACATTTGTAAATGCACGTTTTAAAACCTGACCTATAAGACGGAGCACAGACGAAGGACGCTGGAATGCCGCCCCAGAGTGAAGGTTGCTCAAGACGCGTGGTCATCGAATCCGCAGGCCCGTCTTCAGATGCAAACAAAACTACTTCATCGGTGAGTCAGTTTGACGCAACATAAACCCCTCTAGAAGTAGGAAAGAGTTGCACTCATCCAGGCTAGTTAGTCTCATCCTCACGTTAACACAGAGTAAAGGAGACAGGGGGTTTAATGTTACTGGCCAAGTTAGCCGTTAGTTGCGGTGTTCTTTGTTTCTTAATGAGCCCGGTTAGCTTAGCTGGTCATAACATGTGTGACCTGCAGGGTTGCCCGGTTCACAACTTGGTGAAACTGAGTAATATGCACAGGCTAGACTTCGTGGAATATTAACCTATTTACAGAATATTTTTGACCATTTCGACCCATCTGACTGCACTGAAAAACCACACAGTCGTTAAAATCATGTGGCTATTTTGACCTACAAAAACTTCAACTGCACCACCTGGGAATGCAATGCAAAGACACCCCCCACACTGGCCAACTGACTGCTTGATTGACAGGTGATCTGCAGGACGTGCAACACAGACATTACATAAACTCACAAGATCACCACACGAACGCAGCACAGACCACACCCAAGGAAAATGGTGCAACTTTAACCACATTGGATATATTCAGTGCCAGTCGCAGTGGGGCTGGTAGTAGCGGGCTGGAGAGGTTGGCGTTGTGACATTGTTGCTTTTTACCGCAGGGGTCTTAGGAGGCCTCAGTTGAGGCCATAGTGAGGCGCTGGAGCAGGCTGCCTGACTAGAAAGAGAGCACTCTAAATACTGACAGGCAGCACTTGAGACAGGCCTGGGAGTGCAGGGGGTCCTACTGAGCTATTGTCACGCACCACATGGGTTAACAAGACATTGCCTCAGAATCTAACCTCTCTTTCACGTCTCGCGCACTTTGTCCTCTTTTGTCGGCCTTGCTCTCACACAAACACATGCGAACATGCTCCCGCATAACCTTTTATCTTTTTTTATTTAATTTGTCTCTATTTTCTCTTTTCCTATTCCTCCCTCAATTTATGTTTACGGATAAAGGAGAGAAGACAGAGCTGTGCAT